>JARACY010002406.1:0-43154 GCA_029255725.1 Scrobipalpa atriplicella | reverse complement strand
ATATGACCTACTTTTATTCATAGCGTCGACAAACGACTTGATGAAAAAGCAACAGAGACAAAGAACAGGGCGGATCGGTTAACGTGCCTTCCAAAGCACGAAATTTCTTCTTTTTTGACAGACAATCTAATGATTCAAACACAGGAAAGAAACAAAAAAAATATGTTTTTTTAATTCGAAGAAAGGTTTGATTTATTTATTAAACTGAACAACGTGTCTTCAGCCTTCAACTTTAACAAAATCTTCTCTAATTCCTTGAATTGGATTACATATTGGGTCAAATATGAAAAAAGAAAATGTGGTTTCCTTACGTGGTGCCTATGGCTCGTATTTATAATCAGCTCTCAAGAGTGACAGCGAGTTTGAGTTCATATCAGAAATGTCATTCTAGTACAAAATTACCTGTCAAATCCGCACTTAATATTGCTCTCAATCTTGAGATTACTTTATAAATACGAGCCATAGGCACCACGTAAGGAAACCACATTTCTTTTTTCATATTTGACCCAATATGTAATCCAATTCAAGGAATTAGAGAAGATTTTGTTAAAGTTGAAGGCTGAAGACACGTTGTTCAGTTTAATAAATAAATCAACCTTTCTATCGAATTAAAAAAACATATTTTTTTGTTTTCTTTCCTGTGTTTGAATCATTAGATTGTCTGTCAAAAAAAGAAGAAATTTCGTGCTTTGGAAGGCACGTTAACCGATCCGCCCTGTTCTTTGTCTCTGTTGCTTTTTCATCAAGTCGTTTGTCGACGCTATGAATAAAAGTAGGTATATTTTTTCGCCACATTGCACCCTGTATATAACAAGGTACGTCGTCGTTCAAGAGACGTAAATTTTCAACTAGAATTTAGTCTCATTTCAGAATATTTCAGTCTATTAAGTAACATAGACTTAGAGAACGGTATTGCTAGACGTTTATTAACATCTAGGTCACTGTTTCTTATTGGATTGACTCCCAGTCCAGCATGGAAGTAGTAAAAGCACGAATACACCTGAGTAATACACAATCACAGAACAACATGGCCCCATTGTCCTCATGATAATGACGTCACTCCACCCGCCAAGTTTATTTAAAAATATGCTCGTTTCGCGCGCGAAGCGAACTGAGGTAGCTCGTGTGTGTTGAATATTTTATACAGTCTCCATGCTGCGGTATAAGTTGGAAAATACATACCGGGGTGTAAGGGACAGCGTACCATAAAACTGATAGGGGTCGCTCAGTCAACGAAACTGAAGAACTATCACCAGGAAATTCTTTCAGGAAATGAAAAAAAATATTGACTTTCACGTACAAAATGACCACCTCCATCAGACAATATGTATGGAAAAAGCCAATTTTTATTTCCATTCCCTGATAGAATTTCCTGGTGAAAGTTGTTCAGTTTCTGGTACGCTGTCCCTTAGACCCCAGAAGTTGGAATATACATAATAAATGTAGTTACGCATCTTTCCCAGGGAGGGGGGTAGGCGTCCTTCCAGAAGTTGGTTTTGAAGGGAGTACCTAAACTAAATGACAGCACATGTTATGCGCTCTTTGGTCAAGTGGTACGCTATTTGACTACTAGTCAAATCAGCAACTTTTTATGAAATGTCAAAAACGATGTTTTGTATTAAAATACAGGCTTATGACGTCACTGGCTTGTAAATATTGACTACTCAAATCAATAACTTCTATATTTTTAACTTGATTATTAAATCGAAATATGCATTTGTTTTTAAATGATGAATGAGATCCACAGTATTTTAGCCATCAGTTTTAAGGTATAAACGTTTTGAATTTTTTTAGCCACCCAGTCAACATGCCTATTCCGTTAATAAATATTAATCTACCATAGCTGTAGCTAGGTCATTGGATGGGTGACCGGTAGTGTTATAACAACACGAGCGTTTCTGACAACACGTGTTACGATTTTACTGTTCAACCAGGTAACTATAAATAACTCTGTTTTTTATTTACTCTATGAGTTAATGGGAAGTTGTCATATAAAATAAGCTTGTTACCCGCGCGAACTAGTTCACCCGTGTGCTGAATATTTGATGTTGTCTCCGCGTGGACGAAGCATAAGCTAATGGCGTAAATGTAGCTAAATACATCTAAGAACATCACCGCACCTTGCGCGTTGAAATCATTGTAGTTTTGATGGTGTGAGAAGGTATCTCAGGGTAACGGCATCACAGACTATCCGTAGATACGAGTATTATCTGCGAAGGGCCCCCTGGCTTGCGATCATACTCCGAACGGGTCAGGTCAGGTGCTGTGTTTTGTTGGTGTGCCACCTCTAAAACTTCTAGATGAGCTCTGTAGCTAGGATCAAAAAGATTTCTGGAACTCTCACCCAATTAAAAGTGACTTCTCTGATGATATAAGTAGTACAACTTGGCAGAATTCTAGATTGTAGGTTTTCGATTATCTTCTTATTTTTCTTCGTGAAGCTGATGTTTAACAGAATTCGATTTTATAACGCTTTCAAGTTTCAACTATACGGGAATAAGAACTCTTTTAAAATTCTTCATTTCAAACCATCTCTTGTTGACCTATTAACCATTTTATAACAACTCGCGTCATCTCATAACATAACCTGTACCACAACCACTGTATCTCAGTGCATAATAATTTAGTTAGCTATGCTTGCTGTAGCAGAAAAAAAACTAGTGTTCTGCGCTGATGTGCGGAAATAGATACTCGTGATCTCAAAGTATTCTCAACTTGCATACATCTATTTTAATTACAATAACGCCTGTCACAATAATAAACCCTTTCCGCCGCATTGTCAAGTTTGCTATCATAATCGTATCAGGCGCATTTGTCTGTTATTGTTCAAAAATCACGCTTATAAGCCCTAAGGGCAAGTATGTGACAATGGTCTACTAAAAGCTGTCCTCGGATCTTTTAGTTTGGAGTAGGGAAAGGAAAAACAGCAGGTCGGACGTTCTTTATTTTTTTATCGCTTCTAGTTGAGTATGGCAAATTCATTTTAGAAGCTGTTTAAAAAATTATAGTGTGTAATTTAAAAACATTTTGTGGATTTCTGCGGGGAAAAAATATAACAATTACACCTGCTTTTGTAAATTGAAGCAGATTTTTGAAACGGAACAGCGCACAGACAAACCCTCCAAACCAAATTAAAGTACTAACAATCTCTTGCAAATTAGCACGCAACAAATCTTAGAGTAACCCTCAAAGATCTATCATCGAATAGACTCGGCTTACCATAAATTGTTTCATAAAGGTTACCTGTGGACCTGACGTTAGTATCTTACCTACAGACTTTTTAATAGTTTCTAGTTTTGGCTATCCAGCAAACTTGAATTCTCCAGTGTGTGGTAAACGAACGCAAAAGCTGCTGTATCTGGATTGGGTCTATCGCTGAATCCCTCCATAATAATGAAACAATCGTCTGATAAACTCGGTTGAATACTGAGCACCTTATACCGCACTGCTTAGCACACGACTGGTGATAGGCGGCTATCTTCAATTTAGTGGAAGCACACCACACCACCGCTTACCACAACTTCAGCCAACTTATTGGAACCCTACCATATCGCTAAGTAAAAAAATGCAGCATTTAGAGAAAGGCGAGTTGAGTCTATAGATGTAAGATCTTTGGTTTTACCCCGTTTTTGCGAAGTTGTTGCGAAAGAGCGACGACTTAAGCCAATTTGCATATTTCTCACAACAAGTGCGCCTGATGCGATTATAATAGCAAACTCGACAATTCGGCGGAAAGTGTTTATTATTGTTACAGGCGTTTTGGGGATTCCAATTTTACGGTATCTAGTAGGGGCGTTAGGCATTTTTCTCCACGCGAGGATCTTCAGCAAGCAGCAGCATTTTCTGTGAATAGGTTCTGCATTATCATCAGCCGACATTAATTTGGCGAGGCTTTGACGGCCGCCTTTACAAATTCCTCGCCCTGTTCGTGTATTTTGCTCAAAGAGATTTTGTTGGTGACACACGGGCAGAAAAACGGACGAGCTTGAGACCGTATTATGAAGGAAATAAAAAATGAAATTGATGATATGCGGCTAAAAGCATTAACTTTATTATTGAGTAGTATAATAATTTTATGATATCACGTGAATCTGCACTATGCTAGAGCTACTACCGGTCCTTCAATTTCTAGTAAATTAAAACATAGAATATACCACACTTCCTGGGCATATACCATTAGAGTGGAGATTTCAGTGCATTGAAAATTAAGGCAGTAGGCTGATAATCCGTCGTTACAAAAAAAAACACAATCCTATCACAAAAGGTCCTTAATTTTTCAGACGTGTAGAAAACGCAGTTGATATTTAGCCACTACTGTCGCTCTACCTTTCTCACATAAACAACCAATTTTATTATATTTTTATTGATGATGGTTTTTTCTTTAATCTTTTTTTTTTTCATTCTTTAGTTCCTTGATTTGCTCGTCAATCTCCCCGCCCGTGTGTCCCATGTTTACTCTCGCCGCATGGAACTGATTTTATAAATGGTGGTGCGCCGCCACAGTTTTGATTTACCATATTGAAAAGGCGCTGAAGATACTAGAGTGCCCTTTTGTTGAGCATATAAAGCCCTTAGCGCCCTAAAGGGTGGTTCTCCATTAGCACCATCCGGAGAATACCGGACGTTGCTAGCGGAAACGATTCGGAAGCTGATATTACGGTTTCCGATACGTGTGTATTTGAAAGCTTCCATGCTGGACTGGAATAGCTTCCATGCTGGACTGGAAGTGATAGAAAAACATAGAATGTGCCAGATGCATCTCCTCCCGGGCATGCTGTAAAAGTCAGCAAAGGGATTTGAGGGTTTCAGTATTGTAATTTAGGCGATGGAATGACAATCTGTCACTACAGCAATATACTGATTTTCTTAAACAACCCTCAAAACTTGTCAGACGTGGCGGAACGACCTTTATTTGGGTCGTTGACGCTCTGCCTACCCCATTAGGGATACAGGCGTGATAGTATAATACGCTATTTGACTATTTGACTACTAGTCAAATCAGCAACTTTTTATGAAATGTCAAAAACGATTTTTTGTATTAAAATACAGGCTTATGACGTCACTGGCTTGTAAATATTGACTACTCAAATTAATAACTTCTATATTTTTAACTTGATTATTAAATCGAAATATGCATTTGTTTTTAAATGATGAATGAGATCCACAGTATTTTAGCTATCAGTTAGCTAACGACTTGATTTTTTTTAGCCACCCAGTCAACATGCCTACTTACTGTTCAATATCAAACAATCGATTGCCGTCTGAATTGAAATATTTATCGGCCGTCAGCCTGCAATGGAAAACCGTCTTCCCACTTGGGCCCATTGAAAAAGGACTGACAATAATTAATTATGCCGGCACTCGGATTAATCTCATTAGATGCGGAATGGATGCTTCATGTTGCTCCGAGGTTTCAATTCGGGAATATTGTAAGTGGTAGGTATCCAAATAGTAAATAAAATCATGATACAGGATACTGGATACTGGACTGCAAGAGATATACGATCTTCTTTGCTTCCAATACCAAATTCGCTTTATACGTACATGCGTAAAATTTATCTGATTACTTTTTTATATTTAAAGTTTTGAAAACCTGACATTTTATACAAATACCTGGTGTAAGGGACAGCTTCCCGCAAACTGAAACGGTTTGCTCAGTCAACGAAACTGAACAAACGCCGCGCCAGAATTTTTTCAGGTAATGAAAAAAAAAAACTTTCCCGTACAAAATTACTACCTCAATCAGAAAATTTGTATGAAATATCCAAAAAAAAACGTTTCCTGAAAGAATTTACTGGTGAAAGTTGTTCAGTTTCGTTGCCTAAGCAACCCCTATCAGTTTGCGGGAAGCTGTCCCTTACACCCCCGTATATCAGCCCCCGTAGCATGCAGCCGCGATAAGGCCGTGATAGCTGTTGTATCACACATTTTATCACATCTATCTGTCAAATCGTATGGGAGTTTGACAGATAGATGCGATAAATTCGTTATCGCGCGGTGGTATGCTACAGGGGCATGTCGACCACTAGGAATTTTATCTCAGCTCGTTATAAATACGGTGTTAAACATCATTTTGCTAAGTTAGCGTGTGAGTGAATACTTTAACTACTTGAGCTAACTTTATGACCTCAGTTACCACATCATAAATAACTTTTAAAGTAGTTAACACTTGTAATTATCATGTTGTTGTTAGTAGACATAGGGCTAGTGTTTTGCTTGAGAAGCTATTCGGGGTATACTTAGGCTCGTATTTATAAAGCAATCTCAAGATTGAGAGCAATATTAAGTTTGGATTTGACAGGTCGTTTTGTACTGAAATGACATTTCTGATACGAACTTAAACTCGCTGTCACTCTTGAGTGCTGATTATCAATACGGGCCTTAGTGCCTTCATTATTTAAACTCATATTCAACATTCGAAAAGGAAAAGGATTCCATTCTTCGGAGGGCACGTTAAACTGTCGGTCCCGGTCGCTGTCTTTGATAGTGGTCGTTACAGAAACCATATCAGAGGCCTGTGTTAAAAACTCTGACTCTGTTGATCGACCCTAAAACCCACACGACAGAAGAAGACAATATCACCAAATTCTATGTATTTTAAATATGAAACACCTTTTAGTACAAAATCGTGCAAACACACAATTAAATCGAGACAAAAAAGGGCGGAGGCTAAATAACAGCACGCGTAGAATAGTCGGGATCCTTTCAGATCTAAACAAAAAAAAAAGAGGATTGAAACATGGAGACACAATGGCGGATGCGACCTGACATCATCATGGAACGGGGACGCGAAATAATAAGGCTTTCTTGTGGTCCAAGTGGAAAAAAATCCAGAGGGAAAAACACGTGTCTATTTGGTCCAACATAACCTAGGAATAAGTTGCCATAAGTTGCCAATAAATAGCACTGAACACACCAAAAAACTGATTTAAAACATATCTGACATCATCACGGGGACGCGAAATAATAAGGCTTTGTTGTGGCCCAAGTGAAAAAAAAAACGCGCGTCAATTTGGTTCAATAAACCTAGGACAACCTAAGTTGTCGTAAGGTACCAATAGATGGCGCTGATTGAAACCGATGTATAATGCGACCTGACTTCATAATGAAACGGGGACACGAATTAATAAGGCTAGCCTGTGTTGTCATAGCCCAGGGCGGACCACTAGGAGGTAGTTTCTATCCTATCCAACCCCTAAAACAGCGTGACAGGTAAATATTGTTTGTAGCCTTATCAGGTGGCATCTAGAATTTAGCCAAATGAGGGCAATTCGGAGAGAACACGACTTACCGAAATCTCAACTAAAATTTGCCGTCCCTTTTAGTTCACTCGTGATCGAAAATTTTGCACCGCGGAAATGCTACCAATATCTTCCAACGTGCACCACCCACCGTGGCATTCGCAGCGGCCTCCTTTGTCTGCGGCCCGGTTTTTAAATTAAAACTATGTGGTCCGGAATGTTCGTAGCTGTCTCAAATCATTTGAACAATGTTCTTTACTGTCTTTGTTGGCGAACAAGCTGCTAGTATCCGCTGAAACTATTCATCGTTTTTCATTAAATTCAAAATGGCGATGCGTAGCACTTCGTAGCGATGAGCTACGCAGCGTAGAGGATAATGCGTATTCGTGGAAGGATCGGCTATACCAAGCGGCAAACCTTCCGTTTATTGTAAGCAATGCAATAGTTATCTTATCTTATATAATGTGTAACAGAAAGGGTATATGCATCGAGAAATATGTGAATCTACCCATGAAACTGAACAACTTTCCCTAAGGAACATAGGTTGAAATACGAAAAAAAAAATACTTCCCATACTAAATACGCTATCAGCTGATGCATTTTGTATGAAAGGTCAAAATTCATTTTTCGTTTTTGACCTGTGTTCCTTAGGGGAAGTTGTTCAGTTTCATGGGTAGATTCACACATTTCTCGATGCATATACCCTTTCTGTTTCACGTTGTATATTTCAAGATGGCGGCGTTAGTTCCTTTTATTTACCACGTTCATTAAAAGCTTGGTCGTGGCTACAACTTGGTAATAACCCGGGAGTGACTTGTCAAAACTCGATGAAACTTGTTGTAACTCGCCACGGAGGCACTTTCTTTCGGCGTTTTGCATAATTTCATATATTATTTAAGTTGTAACTTTAGGGGCTCGTTTGCATACTCTGTGTAGCCGCTGAATACTAATATCGGGAGATTTTTCTTGCTGGAACCATGGACGAATAAAACAAAGAGGACTTATAGCCTCCCTTATAAACTGCGTACACCGCTACTTAGCAGTGCCATCTATTGACATTAGCAAAATATTGTGTAAACTGAATATGTATTTGAATTCAGATGTTTTAAACAGCATTTCTCATTGTGTATTTCTACTTTAAAAATCTTAAAAGATAATTTGGTTCAAGTTGTTATTGTTTTTTTTTTCAATTTTATGATCTATAGGTATATTAACAGCGGACTCTTCGAGCAATATGCCAGCGCCATCTAGGTTTGCTCGCATTTTGACCTTTTTATCGAGTATCGAGGTACACTCTCTAATATGGCGGTTAGCAGTCCTCTAGAGTAGTTAGTCCATGCTGGAACGGAAGTATTACCTTCTGCAAGTTATTTTAATAAAAAATCCAAAGGTTCTGTCACTTCACGATCACGAACAATGCTATCGATTCGTGGAGAGCATGACTTAACTGAATCTTAACCAAAATTGTTGCCATCCCTTTCTGTTCTCTCAGGATAAACAATGACAAGTGATCATTTTAGTCAATATTAAGTGATAAGGCAATTTTCTTCTATTGGTAGATAAGCGTTCTCTCGAATTTTAATCTAGCATGCTCTCTGCTCCTAATTTTAAATACAGATATTTACAATGTATGTTTCTAAATCGACGCCACCCTTTAATACATTTTTAGGCTCGTATTTATAAAGCAATCTCAAGATTGAGAACAATTAAGTATGAATTAAGTATTAATTTGACAGGTCGTTTCTACTGAAATGACATTTCTGATACGAACTCAAACTCGCTGTCACTCTTGAGAGCTGATAATAAATACGGGCCTAACTTAGGTACTAATAACTATCTATCTATCTACCTACAGCAATACATGTACGCCAGAAAATATTGTCCAGATAACAGATTAATGAATGTGTGAGTGAGCCGTGCGGTTCCCGGCTTACTACCCCGAATCCGCGCAGTGCATTCTGTAAAACAAACCACTCACAGGCTTTGTGTGTTGTGCGGTATCTTCTTTTTGTTTAGGTCGGTGCGCGGTTTAGTTATCTTTTAGCAACACTGGGATTTGCGTTAAAGTTTAAAATGTTCATTCGACGTGAAGTTATTCGTGGTTGCGATTTTGGACAGAATGAAAGATTTTCCCGTCCTGTTCAAACTATTCCCATCATCGTCATTTCCTTAGTTTTTCCCGAAATTCACGGGGTCGGCTACCTATTATTGATTAAAAGAGGATACTGGTTTTTACACAGAGTGACTGACATCTGACCTTAGCAACCCAGAAGGAAAACCAGACCCAATCCTTGTTAGGCTTTAACCAAGTTAGTAACCAATCCCAATAGTAACTAGATGGGCTTTATGTGATTTTTGAACTGTCAATCCGGAGGTCGTGGTTAAAAACATTATTTCCAGTTTGATTAGGACAATGCAGGCTGAATCTGTTAAGTAAGATATTTTTGTGCCCCGGAGGACTCCCAATATGTAGAAATACCAAGTTTTTCTGTCCCAAGAGCTCATTTCCTGCCATATTTACACCCTATTCTTTTCCATGTAATTTCCTAAGGCTCGTATTTATAAAGCCATCTCAAGATTGAGAGCAATATTGAGTGCGGATTTGACAGGTCATTTTCTATTGGAATGACGTTTCTGATACGAACTCAAACTCGCTGTCACTCTTGAGAGCTGATTATAAATACGGGCCTAAAAGAATCTCTTCCTTGTCCGCAGAGAGTTGGCTGTGACCTGCGAGTGGGTTCAACAAGACGAGTGGACGAGTGCGGTATCTGTGGAGGCGATGGCTCCTCTTGCGCCAGACCACGATATCACTGGCTGGCTGCCCCTGGGTCACTGTGCTCTGCTACTTGTGGAGGAGGTAAGTTAGTTTGTTGAGATTGCTTGTTGGTTGTGTGCTTCGCTTAGTGGAGGATACCAGAAGCAGGATACACACACCTTTGCATTGGGCAGATGCTTTCGGCAAAGCTTCAGACTGCCATACGCATTTCTCAACATAGAGCGTCCTGGAGAGAGGAGGTATCGAAGGTGGCTACGCGCCGTGATCGCGTCCCTCAGCCATGAGGATGTGACTCACAAGCAGTGAGCGATAGTTACTTTGGGTCCGACAAGAAGAGTGTGGTATCTGTGGAAGCGGCCATCTTATGTCAGACCTCTGGCTGGCCAGGGTCACCTGGGTCACTATTCTCTGCTACTTGTGGAGGAGGTAAGTGACTTATATTTTGTGCTTTAAAAGTGCGACCCACTCCGGCAGTCCAAAGATTAAATTGTTCAAGTTCGCTTTTTTTCGACCTGAAAACCTAATACCTCATTCTTAACCTTTTATGTTATAAACTTTATGGCATACCTAGTAGAAGCAGCTGGCAAATTCTGGTCTATGTTCTTATATCACATTCATTCTAGCACGGGAGTCATTCAGAAAATTTAGAGAAAATTTAAAAAAAATAAAAAAACCATTGAAAACTTGAAATATTTCTCGTCCTACAGACAAAGGTCAGGCTGAAAAACCTCTCGGGGTTAAATCTTGCGTAAACAACTGGAGCTCCCCCGAGCCCCTCTGGAGAGCCGATAGTAATTCAGCCGCCAGTCGCTCAATAGTTAATGAGCTGTCAGGGAGCCATGATAGATGAACCTTCAGCTCTCTGTTTAGAAATAGGCAGTATTCTGTGCCAGGGCAGATGCATCTTACCTTTGCGTAGTAGTTTTATGGGAACCAAATGCGAAATGTATAAAATAAAACAACACAAAGTAGGTTCTTATTACCGCGGGGTAGAAACTAACCCTAACCTAACCTAACCCTTTATAAGTACTATTTAAGTAGCGGAGGGCATATTTCTCTTTGCCTTTTGTTGCTTCTCAAACATCATCAAATTCGCTCATAATAATTTGGATCATTACTATTCGTGTACATTTTTCTCCCTTTGTTTGCTGGGGGTGTGTTTTTATTCAATGACGCGGGTTATAAAACCAAAATATGAAATCTTTATTATTACGATTACGATAGCGTTTAGTAAAACTTATCGTAAACTAAAAAATATAAATGAAATATGTCCGACGATTCGGTATGATAACCGGTCTAAGGTACCAGTTTCTTATTTTTATCTGATAGATCATCTAATTTGAAGAATATTTACATCATAACAAAAATAAATTGTTAAGTACTTAATTAATTAATTATGATTTTTTAAAACATGGCAAAAACACTAGTTCCGAGCCGAAAGGTAGCAAATTTTTTTTTGTGTAAAGCAAATTCTATTCATGCTACTTTCCGGCTCGGAATATAGTGTTTTTGCCATGTTTTTAAAAATTCATAATTAATTAATTACTCAACAATTTATTTTTATTATGATGAAAATATTCTTCAAATTAGATGATCTGATACTACTATCTGACTATCTGATAGATAAAAATAAGAAACTGGTACCTTAGATACAGGTTATCATACCGAATTGCTTCGTACAGCTATTTCACAAAATACCTAGTTTAAAATACTTTTTCAATAATAGTCGTAAGAGACCATTGTAAAGTGAGACTGAAGAGAACTGTCTCCACCTCAACTTATGTTTATAGCATTCCAGCGACCAACTCCTCCGAAACCTTTAAATTGAAAAATTCTTTTCGAATAACCTCTGAACATTTTTGGAGTAGTCGTTTCGGATTCCGGTTTCAAGAGACTTAGGCTCGTATTTATAAAGCGATCTCAAGTTTGAGAGCGATATTGAGTGCGGATTTGACAGGTAATTTTGTACTGGAATGACATTTCTGATACGAACTCAAACCCGCTGTCACTCTTGAGAGCTGATTATAAATAGGGGCCTAAAATAGCTGAAAAAGTTTAGTGTAAGACTATATCCATAAAATTACGCGGCAAGGTAGTGCGTCAGATTGGAAGTTATTTTAGGGAGTAACAGATTTTCAACCTCTAAAGCGAGACTCCGCGAAAATAGTATTTTTATTTCCTGAAAGAATTTCTAGGTACACAATACACAAACACCATCGAATTCCTTTAATGACTTATGCTACATAGTCGCAGCCGGTAGATACTTTCTATGTTTTATTTCCCAGTTCAGCCACAGAATAAAAAATGCAAGAAAGTTACAACTTTTAATAAGCTATTGACACATTGTCTACCCTGTAACTACAGGCGTGATGTTAAAAGAAGATAGATCCACTTACCAAAACAGATGATCATTCAAATCACACGCCGCAATTACCACAGACCTAATTCTTAGCGGAGTATTCATCTTTCGAGCGCCTTATTAGACGGCCGGGGTGAAATTAGCAGCGATTGGGGGGCGCACAGACTTGCGACATACTAGCGAACGGCCCCTTTCTGTAAGTTTATTAACACTAGAAGTAACTAAAGTAAACAAGTCTAGCCTTAGCCAAATCGGTAAGCTGTATGATCTTTCTGACTTCGACAATTCTGTTCTTCGGAGGACATGTTAAACTAATTAGTTATTAAATCACATGCCACAATTACCACAGCCCAAATTCTTAGCGGAGTATTCATCTTTCGAGCGCCTTATTAGACGGCCGGGGTGAAATTAGCAGCGATTGGTCGCACAGACTTGCGCATTTAGTCGAATATCGTTGCACTCTTACTCTGAAGCCAGAGGCTCTCAATGCGGAGGAGGTCGTAGAGTCGATCGATTCCCACAAAATACAATATATTGGTTTATTTTATCACTCTGTGAACTTTTTTCCAGTTTGATATGAGAAATACTGACTAAATTTCATAATTTAATTATCTATCAAAAAAAAGATATATTCGGAGAAAGAAGGAACGTTTAACCCCTTATTTAACCCTTAATCTTTGTTAGAGGTCTATGATGTGGTTTAAAAACTAAAACAGTGTTTATTTGATTGTTTGTAGACTCAACAACTCAATCAATAGAAGAATTCTAAGCCCTGGAAAACCGCAAGCACTTCAAAAATAAGTTAATTTTAAATCAAATAAATGTGCGACTAAAAGTCGTCGGTCTGCAACTACTCCTCAAGTTTGAGACAAAAGGAATTGCTCCACTGATTTATCGTAGGCTTCGAACGGGGCTCGAACCGGCTATATAAATTACAAGTCGAAATTAACAACGGTTCCACAGAGGAAAGCTTGTTTGTTATAGAGAGTGATATTTTGTTTGTGAATTTATTATGCACTACTCGGTCGGCTCGCAGTTTCAGAAATTCTCATTTATTGATACTGAATTTTGAGTTCGTATCTGTCTAAATAAAGATGTCTTGAACATTTCTTTAGTGGATTTCATTCTATTTATGCAGTAGAATTATTAATTAATCAGTGGATATACAGGGTGTTAATTTAATTGCGTGCCATAGCTTAAGGGGTGTTTCAGTAACGTATAAGGAGCCCATAAAAAATATTTACCTAAAAAAATTAAATTAAAACTAGTTTTATGGGCTCCTCTAACGTTGCTGAAACACCACCTAAGCTATAGCACCTTGTATTAGTACGAACGATTTTTGAAAAAAAAAACTTGGTATGGTAATTCTCTATGTACGCACATTTTAGCTAAAATTACCTTATTTCGGCAAATAACTACGCTGAAAATGTAGGATTTTCTGTTTTCCAGGCAAGGAAATGCCATCCCATCATTTTGTAAAGATAATCGCGTAATTTTATTTGCAAACAACTGGTTCTCTGAAGCGAAATGGATAGATCATTGATTGAGCTGTCCGACCCTCCGACATAAATTACAACACCAAATGAATCGCAGGCACAGAAGAAGTAAGGGACAGTAAGGCCCGTATTTATGATCAGCTCTCAAGAATGACAGCGAGTTTGAGTTCGTATCAGAAATGTCATTTCAGTACAAAACAGTCTGTCAAATCAATCTTGAGATCGTTTTATAAATACGAGCCTAAAAGGTCTTCAAACAAAACGTCTAAAATTAGCTTAGCAGGCACTTGCTAGGCTACACACCTTGAA
This sequence comes from Scrobipalpa atriplicella, assembly GCA_029255725.1. NCBI lineage: Eukaryota > Metazoa > Arthropoda > Insecta > Lepidoptera > Gelechiidae > Scrobipalpa > Scrobipalpa atriplicella. The sequence continues at coordinate 28,970 of JARACY010002406.1, read as the reverse complement.
AACCAGCCAGTTGTTTTGTGAACCGATGCCAAACGAGGCATTTAAAATGTAAGGAAAGATGATACTTCTTCATCCCTTAACTATGCCGTAGCTGAGTCTGCTAGGCTCGTATTCATAAAGCGATCTCAAGATTGAGAGCAATATTAAGTGCGGATTTGACAGGTCATTTTGTACTGGAATGACATTACTGATACGAACTCAAACTCGCTGTCAGTCTCGAGTGCTGATTATAAATACGGGCCCTAGTTTCGATCATGGTAATCGAACTTGCAAGTGGAACCCACCACTAGACCGGGAAAACGGTAGGCAGAAATTCTTTCAAGAAATGAAAAATATTGGGTTTTCCATAGAAATTGTCTGATTGAGTCATTTTGTACAGAAAAAAAAAAAAAACATTTTCTGAAAGAATTTCCTGTTGAAAGTTCAGTGTTTTCGGGAAGATATACTCAGTTTACTAAGACCCGTATTTATATTCAGCTCTCAAGAGTGACAGCGAGTTTGAGTTCGTATCAGAAATGTCATTTCAGTACAAAACGACCTGTCAATTCCATACTTAATATACTGCTGTCAATCTTGAGATCGCTTTATAAATACGGGCCTAAATCTCTGTCTTTTCTCCAACAGGCTACAAGATGTCGCTAGCGGTCTGCCGCGACCGCCTGACCGGTTCTGATGCGCCAGAACAGCTGTGTGATGCATCCAGTAAACCACAGTCTTCGGTGGTCCGCTGTAATGTGCATCCCTGTCCGCACAAGTAAGTATACAGTCGTACAAGGATCTTTTGGCGCGTGGGTGACATTGACAGCACAGATTACCTAGTATACATGTCCGTTAGGTTATGTATACTAGGTAATCTGTGCTGTCAATGTCACCCACGCGCCAAAAGATCCTTGTACGACTGTAGTTGTTTTATTTCACAATGCCTTAGTGTGAGTGCGGATGTAGATAACCTGCAATTTACACACACAAGGGTGCCCAACTACAAGTATAAGGGAGTGGCAATCGTGAGATACCTACTACAGCACAAAAAATCCTTATTTCAATATGTAGGTCCTAGGTATAACAAGGTAACTCTTAGCTGACTCGCAAGCATGGCTGGTTTAAAAACTGAGCAAGAAAGATTTTCTTCCATGCTGAACTGGGAGTAGTAGAAAAACATAGAATGTGCTAGCTGCATCTCCTCCCGGGCATGCTGTAAAAACCAGCTAAGGGATTCGAGGGTTTCTGTGTATTGTAATTTAGGCGATGGGCTGACAACCCGTCACTATAGCAATATACGCAATCATCTGTAATAACCCTCAAAACTTGTCAAACGTGGTGAAACGACCTTTGTTTAGGTCGTTTTTGCTCTGCCTACCCCATTAGGGATAAAGGCGTGATTATATGTATGTATGTATGTATGTAGAAACAAATTCCAAAGAATTTTATGGGGTTGGTATGGTAGAGAATAAAAAGCGTTCGTATAAAATACCATGAAGGAGTCTAAATATCTAATTAAATCTAAAATAAATGGAACACGTATTTGACCAGTTTGCGAGAGACCAAACGTTCAAAAATGCCTTACAAGTATGGCATCCTAAAGTTTTACTATTTTCTCAGGTGGTACGTCGGCGAATGGTCAGCCTGCAGTGTAACCTGCGGCGGTGGAGTCAGGACCCGGCGCGTGATCTGCGCCAGATCAGCAAATGTCACGAGAGCTGATACTTACGATCCTGATTCTAGTGGAGAGCCGGGTTGTGTGACTCCAGCTCCTAGATCTACACAGCCTTGTAATAGTCATGAGTGCCCCACGTGGGTTGCTGGGCCTTGGTCTGGGGTTAGTATTTTATGCATAACTGCACAATTTCAAAGATAATAGAAATAGTCTTATAGGCGGCCAATCTCCTAGTCTCCCAAAGATCGGTCAACTGCGCGGGACAAGTTTTTAGTTCCTAAGACACAAGTGTACTCTCTATTTCTTCAATCTCTTATTCTGATGAGACAGATTGACTGACACGACCAGAGGGAAATCAGACGCAGGACCGACTATTTATATACCATTATACCCCCGTCCGACAACATGGATCATCTTTCTTTTCGGACAATCAGGTGATCAGCCTTCAATGTCCTAACTAAACTAGAAACAAAAACACAAAGTCATTGTCCCCCGGCGGGAATCGAACCCGGGACCTCCGGGTCGTGAGCCTTCTGTGACTAGGATCAGACCACTAGACCACAGAGGCAAGTAAAAAAATAAATACATGTGTATTCAACACGAAAGACATTCTTCAAAACCGTCCCCACATCGATCAATAGACGTTTGATTCCGATTCCTGCCAATCAACCTAATGGTAGCAATTCGTGGTTGCAAAATACGCGACTTAATATAAGTCCATACCTGTTACTTTCTATCATGAGAGAACAGAACGGGATGGCAATAATTTTAGTTGAGATTTAGTTAAGTCGGGGACGGTTACGAATCGGGCCCAATATCAGGTAGACTCTTTCCAAATGAATAACCTTAAGAGTTTGCACGTGGCAAAAACATCAATGAGATGAGATGAGATGAAAAGTAAAGAAATTCTGCGTAGGTGTCGCACACTTCAAAGAATTCCTCTTGCTCATGTTTTCCTTTCAATCTTGTTATAATATTATTTCGCAACTAAGTCTTCAAGTATACTTCACAATGAACGGAAAACTCTAACAATGTAAAAACTATTGAAAGGGGCGACTTTGTTGCAGTTTCTCAATACATTGAATGCATAACATAAGGTTTTATGCGGAGTTTGTGTTGCGGAGCGGATACGTATGGCAATCTACATTTATGAGTATAAGTAGACGCTCCGTGTGTAGGGCTGTCACAAGAGTATTTTTATGTTTGTTTATTCAACAATTAATACTGCAAATGCAAGCAGTGGTGTATGGTTTCACATAGGCCCGTATTTATAATCAGCTCTCAAGAGTGACAGCGAGTTTGAGTTCGTATCAGAAATGTCATTCCAGTACAAAATTACCTGTCAAATCCGCACTCAATATTGCTCTCAATCTTGAGATCGCTTTATAAATACGAGCCATAATATTTGATAAAGGTCGATACTTCTATAGTGCTTACTAGCATAAACCATCATAAAAACATCTTCTTTCGATCACGTGGGTTTTTCAAGTCGACGAACGACCCGATGAAACCTGGTGTCAGAGTTTTCAAACCGCCTCTGACACTATTTGTGTACCGATCTCAATCAAAGACAGCATCGGACGAAACTTCGAACGTTTCTATATGTATGTGTCATCTTTTAATTTTTGTGGCGTAGATAACGGTGTCCTCTTACCATCAGGCGGACCATAATATGCTTGGTTGCCACTGATTGGTAAAAGAAACACCAGGGTTTTATTATATAACTTAAGAAACTAAAAAATCCTTGCAACCCTAAGCACAGAATGAAGATTGCATAGATCTAAATCATCCAGCGTTTATTTTTCAGAGCGGTTTAGCGTTTGTGTTGCAACAAAATTACTTGAATGCAAATAGTAGTATGTAGACCACAATGTAGACTGTATACCTACTTTAACAGTATAATAACTGCTGATGCGTTGTGTGAATCGTAAAAAAAATTTGAGCCGCCGTTTTGTGCCTAGAATGCACCATACCTTCAACAAGGTTCCTTACTTTAAATTAATACTTCCAGCAAGACCTTTAAAATACCTAATACAATCATCTTCTCTCCAGTGCTCAGTGTCCTGCGGTGAAGGAGTTCAAGTTCGCGGTGTGGAGTGCACTCCAGCTGGTGGTGGCTGTGACCCTGCCAACCGGCCGGAGATCTCCAGAGCCTGTTCCACAGGCATCTCCTGTCCTGCTTATAGAGAGGCTGATGAACCACCAGAGGTAAGACTTCTTTGGTTCCTAATAGCTGAGAAACGCGACCACGGGTAGACCAGAGGTGTTTGACGGTAAGTTTCTTTATGTGCTCATCAGTATGTGGAAATGGAAGTGCATTTTAGGTTCAGGATGAACTCACTCCATTGCCGTCTCTGCCACTATATGACAATAAAAAAACACATCATTCTTCTATAATGCTGGTTATGATTATGATGTATAATGCCACCAATGATCCACCTCGCAGGTATTACCCACACGGTAGAAGAAATATTCCTTCCCTACCAAAATAACATTGTTCTGGAGAAACGACAGTTTTGTGTTCTTCAATCATCATTGTTACTTGGATTCATCGAATTACACAATCACAACATGACCTCTATTCACAGGATGACATAGAAGACCTACTTCCCGGAGTGGTCTACCACACCCAGCCTCTGATCCAGCCTTATCCTCTACCTCAAGCTAGAGCAGAAAGATTGGTTGGAGAACCTGATATTCCAGTTGAAGCCACGTAAGTATTGCTTAGTTTTTGCTATCTTTTTATTTTTGTGCCCGATAAAATCATCCATATGGAGGACATTTCTATCACGGGTTTAGAATAGCATCCACTTATATCTTCCTATTGGATATAAAGCTGCTAAGGGATCCATCCAGGAAAAGGGTAGCAGCTTTTCCTGATGACATAATATCTTGCTGAGCTTGCAGATCAGCCTGCCACAAATTGTGAGTATAGTATAGCAATCAGAGGAAGTCTATATGTCCAGCAGTAGATTTCCAGAGGCTGATTCCAATGATGAGATCTGTGAATGAGATGATTATCAAACGCTAATGTATGTGGATGATATTCTTATTTATTGCTACACTCTAAAATAATGACTAAAATATTAATAAACAAAAGCGTACCTATTTATCAAAATTACCTCAAAATAATATCCTATTCCTCATACATAATAATAAATTATATTTTATCGCTATTGTTTCTGTATGTGCTAACTTTTTGTCGTGATTGTTGTCCTTCAATGTAAAATTAGTACATTTGCAACCATTCATACGTTCAAATCACCTTATGTATCACGGTGAGCAACTCACTTACAATAATCCCTGTTTGTCACTGATTAGTTAAAAGCAATGAATAGTCATCCCATTATTGCTATAATTCATGACGTGTTTCTTGCAAATGCACTGATTTAAGTACATAATTGGATCTGAGGTTTTTTTTTTTACAAAACTTGCATTGCGTAAACTGTACATTATTTTTCAAATGTGTAGGTAATTTAACTAGTGACTCTGTTCTTTGGATTATATAGATTAGGTTCGTATTTATAAAGTGATCTCAAGATTAGGAACAATCCATGACACCTCATTATTTTAACATGAAATTTTAATTGATTTATGGATAGACTTTTCATTGTAACTTTGTCGAATTATCCTTTCTTTCCAGAGAAATATTTTTTTTAAATATGATTTTATTCTAAAAGGTCGTAAGTCACAAAGTTCGTCCGTGTGTAACTTTTCCCTTTGCTTGCCTTTGCCAAGAACCTTGTGCCAAGAACAAAAAAAAAGTGACAACTTGATTGATTGTCAGTTTTTTTTCGTATGCATAGGTAAAGTAAGGCAAAGTATATTGTGACAGAAAACCGAACTCTGTCCAAAAAATCATTTTTTTAAAATAATTCAAAAAATATTGTATTAAAAAATCCAAAAAAATATATACCGTGTTACGCATCACAAAATCTTCGAAACTGTATATTTATTTCAGTAACTAATGAAAAATGAGGTCTTGTGGATTCCTGACTACTTCTCTGTATAATTTTATTTATTTGTCAAAAGTTTACCTTTTAGCATAACTTCTAAACGTAATTTCTCTAGCTAAGGGTATTTTGTTGTTGTTTTCAGCAATTACAAAATATTCTTTGCGTGTGGCTGGTTGTATGTAAGGTATTGTACCTACGGGAGATCCTACGGTTTTTTTTATATCAGAACATCACACATTGGCCTCGATTCACGCCGTCCAGTTACTAATTCTAATTCTTAGTAGCGCTGTCACTTTCTTATATTTGACATAAGAGCAGGATAGCAAATAAACACATGACTTTGCCATTCCTAATCTGACATTAACTTGCTTAAATTTGACATTAGATTGCTTATTTAACGTAAAATAAGGAATATGCTATATGCTCGGTTCTTATTTAAAGCAGCTTATGTCAAATTAGGAACGTCAAACACATGTGTTTATTTGCTATCCTGTTCTTATGTCAAAGTAAAGAAAGTGACAGCGCTATCTTAAAATTAGTTAAGAATGTGGCGGCCAGAATCGAGGGCATTTTCTACCAGGAATGAACATGGCCCTATCGTATCACTCTTTCCTAAAGGCATCTAGTTTCATTATGTTTTATATAGGCTATAGAAAAAAAACTGACCATATGTAAGGGTCTGAACTATGAAACTGAATTGAACAACGTTTTGAACCCAAGTAACATAGATCGAAATGTGAAAAAGGTCTCTTCTCATACAAAATAACTCGAGCCACGGCTGACACCATTTTATAATTATAAGTTTTGTTTTTCGTAATTCGATCTAAGTATTATTCTTGGGGAACATTGGTGCCGATTATGTTGGAAACACAACTTAACTTATTTTAATTTAGCTCTGGAACTTTATAAAATTTAAATAAATAATTGAACAGGATTATATAATCCTTCATATCAAAGTGAAGTTACTCGCCTTAAATAAGTAAGTGACTTTGACAGAATTATAATTGTCTGTTGTATTTCTGTCTCTATTTTATTCAAATTTTAGAAAGTGACAGGACCGAACTAAAATAAATTAAGTTGAATCTGCAACAGAGTCGGCAGCATTGGCAACGTTCACACCCTTAATATTAGGTCAGCATTTTTTTTTTACACATTGTAGATGTTATTTAGAACACTACTGTTTCAAAGTAGCTATCAAGCGGATTTATACCGTTATTTTCATGGCGATATGACAAGTTCTTCTCGAATATGGGAAAATCTTGGCAAGGGTTCAGATTTTGGAAATGTAGGTCGACTTTTTGCCATTAAAACTTGTATAACAGCTTGTGTATCAAAATTAACTGCATGTGTTATACTGCAAAGTTTATTCGTTGGCCTATAAAAAAACCTCTTCTGGATGGCATATTAAAAGTTGGATGTCACTTTATACAACGTGTAACACCCTACCCTTACCCGTACCCTTTAGGGTATATGCATCGAGAAATGTGTGACTCTACCCATGAAACTGAACAACTTTCCCTAAGGAACATAGGTCGAAATACGAAAAAAATATTGTAACCTTTCATACAAAATGCATCAGCTGCTGATGAGCGTATTTAGTATGGGAAGTCAATTTTTTTTTCGTATTTCGACCTATGTTCCTTAGGGAAAGTTGTTCAGTTTCATGGGTAGATTCACACATTTCTAGATGCATATACCCTTTCTGTTACACATTGTATAATTGTATTTTATCAACCTTAGATTGTCACGGTTACGTTTAGGTTCGTTAATGTGTTAATTTTGAGATGCCTTAGAATTAGATACCCTCACGACTGTGACCTATTAACTTTTTCAATGTGCGATGTTACATGTAAATACACTGAAATGTAAACTTGATTTATGTTGTTTTATTAGATGTAACTAATTTAAAACTGTTGAAAACATTTTCTTTGATACTTGTAAGTTCGTCAAAAATTACTTCAAAAGAAAATCTTAATTTCAACCATTTAAGATAGATTACATACATACATACATATAATCACGCCTTTATCCCTAATGGGGTAGGCAGAGCGTAAACGACACACACAAAGGTCGTTCCGCCACGTCTGACAAATTTTGAGGGTTATTCCAGATGGATCTGTATATTGCTATTAGTGACAGGTTATCAGCCCATCGCCTAAATTACAATACTGAAACCCTCATATCCCTTAGCTGATTTTTCCAGCATGCCCGGGAGGAGATGCAGCTGGCACATTCTATGTTTTTCTATCACTCCCAGTCCAGCAAGGAAGTAAAAGATAGATGAAATGGTATTAAATACTTTACTATTTTTATTTATGTATTAAAGTATGTATCCTGCTTCCTCCTTATTTGAAATGATTCCAAAGATACCTGATTTTTTACGAGTTGTTCAGTTGGATATAGCGTAAATTAATTAGGACTAAAACTATCAGTACCACAAAGCAAACATATCAGTACCTAACTAACATAAAAAAATTGTATAGTATCTTTTATGATATCTCATTCATTTGTTGTGGAACAACTACTACGTCAAAAGGGAAGATACGTAGAATACATAAATTTGCGAACAGAACAGAACGTAGGTACCATTACAATAATTGCCGATTCCTGGACATCGAACTCCTATGATACTATCCTTTGCATCTCTTAGCATTATTCTGTCTTTATGTGTCATGTGTCTGTTAGAGGTACATCTATCTTCTGTGAAGACAGACAATGTGGTGTTTGTTATTATTGTCTACTATGTTATTCAGATAATGCAAATACAACTGTATAGCCTACAGACAGTACAAAGTATTTGACAGAGCTTTTGAGTCCATTACATATATTGTTATTGTGACCTCGGCGTAGATACCTGGCATTATGTAAACCCTGAAACCAACTTTATTTTTTAGAATTAAATAACGTTCAAGAATTTTAGTTAAGCGAGTGATTGATTTGCTGTTAGAGAATAAACACCCTGTCTCTAGAAGAACAAGTGCAGTTAGTCCATTCTATTAAATAACAGGATAAAAAGAATATTTTACTAACTATTTATTTTCAAATGTTTTTTTCTCCGATTAGGATATTACAGAATAATTTATGTAAAAAAAATACTTGAGCCTGAAACCTTCACTATCAAATCAGCTCACACCTACATACCATGTCTGTCTCATTCACACCTACTTTTGTCTCTTTCTACTGCACTGCACAAGTTTTTGACTCCTTGCACTTATACTATACACCTGTCTCTTTCTTTTTCTTCGCTTCTACACTTCCAAATTACTCTATCATAGTGGAAGGAAAGACAATTATAGTTTATAATTTTTTGTTTTATTTTTATGTCGCGTACGTCTTACTATCCAATGTAACAACGCCACCTTTAGGAATATTATGAACCATTATAAATTTATGAATAAGTAAACAACGACTTATTCTAACAAGGTATTTAATTCTTTTTTCAAAACACAACAAACAAATACACTCAAGATTCTTTACTAGATTTTTCTTAGAACCCCTAGTTTTCCACAAACTTTGTCTATGTGTGTGTGATGTTTAGCGATGTTTGTATTGAGTAGACCTTCTGTGAACTTTCTATATTCTGTGTCAACTTTATATGGATGACTTACTGTTCCTTTCACTATGACAAGACAACTCTAGCACACACACAGTTACTAAAAAAAATCACAAAGAAAAAAACTTTTTTTTATTTTTTGGATTTTCGTAAATTTTAATCCTACAGGAGATTGGTGACCATACAAATTACCGGTGCACTACTTATACATCTACCAGCCAGATTGACAGTAGGCCGTCAGCCCCTCGCACCTAGCATGATGTGTGACTCTTCTTATAGTCTTGTTTTAGATAATGCTGCCGATTCGGTTACAGAAACAACTTAACTTATTTAAGTTTAGTCCTGTCACTCGAGCGAACAGAAAAGGATGGCACACGGATGGCAATACAGACGGACCTATTATAAACCTGTCACATAGATTGAATGCACGAAACGAAACGCATTTTAGTCGGGATCCTTTCACATCACAACTTAATTTGACTTATTTTGAGCGTTATACGTCAGTTTGACACAATTATAATCAGCTGTTGTGTTGCTGTCTTTATTTTATTCAAATTTTAGAAAGTGACAGGACTAAACTTAAACTAGTTAAGTTGAAGCTATTTACGAATTGAGGCCAATGGGTGTGTTCCATAAGCATAACTATTATAAATCAGTCGGGCTAACATACGCGCCAACATGAAAAAAATTGTCGAGCTAACATGCGTGCTACGCTACGACATACTTTTGTCGTCGCATAATCGCACGCGTCGTCCACTAAGTAATTACTTTTCGTTCTAAAGTGCGCAACGCTCGAGATAATACGATGACAGAATCTTGTCATTGCGCGCATGTTTGCTTTGCTGGTAAAAAATAAAAATACTGAAGTTATCTATTCTATTCTACTTAATATTGTGTGTGCATAAATTTCTCATTAGCACCTACCTAATGAAGTTGGTTTCCTTAAAGTACCCTTGTAATAGTTGCAATATTCAAGATATTAGCCCTAACAACTGCATTTGTAGCAAAGCAAATAGATTGTGGAATACACCCCTTTCAAGAATTAATAACTTAAGTACTTCTAACTATAGAATAGATGAGGCATTTTTTAAGAATCCTATTTACCAAAATATCCAAAATCTAACATGTTTTCCAACTTCAACAGCTACATAAAAGACGATGAGTGGAGCCCGTGCAGCGTCACCTGCGGAGAAGGATGGAGGAAGAAGGAAGTCCACTGCAAGATCTTTCTGGAATTCTCTAGAACCATCGCGAAACTTCCAGATAGCAAATGCTTAGGCCCCAAACCTGAGGAAGAGACTGAGAGATGTGTGATGGAGCCGTGCTCTATGGCGTATGGATCCTCGTTTGGAGATTCTGGGAATGTACCGTCTTATGCCGGAGCTGATAGGTAAGTGATATTTGCTTTTTTTTCTAAAGCTCCAAATCGAATATGCTGGAAGTTTCTCATATTTGATTTTACGAAAAAAAGATGCCTAAAACTTACCTGGTCAGTTGATTTCTTAGGCCCGTATTTATAATCAGCTCTCAAGAGTGACAGCGAGTTTGAGTTTGTATCAAAAATGTTATTCCAGTACAAAATTACCTGTCAAATCCGCATTCAATATTGCTCTCAATCTTGAGATCGCTTTATAAATACGAGCCTTAATCTGGACATCTTTGTCCAAATGAAGTTCTATTGTTTATGGATGCTACAACACCCTTAGTTCTTACCCACCTACCTTCTTATCTAGTGGCATCTAGTTATGTTCTTACTTATTGTAATTTGAATCTATCATCTTCAGCAGGTCTCTATCTTTCGGCACGTCGAGCAACATCAGAGTGGCTCCGGGATCACCAGGAAAGTCCTATTCCTGGAAGGAGAAGGGATATACCAGCTGCAGCGCTTCTTGCCTTAGTGGAGTTCAGGTAAAGTGGTGAATCATGTTGGACATGGACCTTCCATACAGACCTTAGATCGACACCTCTCGAAAAATAAATTTTAAAAATGTAAGATCAATAATTTACCTTTTTATTAGGTACAAAATCAACAATGTTCTGAAACGCTTCTGGAACTACCAGTTAAGTATTTCACAAATAGAATTAGATAAAATGTATCTTTAACTAAAGAATCTAACGATCCGAAGTACCCCAGAGATCTGATGAAAGATTTTACCTTATTCATCCTCGTAATCTACTAAGTACTTTTTGTTTCACACAGGAGCTAATTATCCAATGCGTGCGAGACGAGGACGGGAAGAACGCTTCTCCATACATGTGTGATCCTCACACGAAGCCGGAGAACAGAGTAAGGACCTGCAACGATCATCCTTGCCCGCCAAGGTAAGAAATGCTCATAACAGACTATAGCAGCGATTACACTTCCCTGCCGATCGGGCCCGTTTTGACATTACATTGCTTGTGCACGAGTCTTACTTGAAAAACTACTGAAGTTAAGCAGCAATGTATATCAAATCGGGCCCGATCGGCCGGGTAATGTAATCGCTGCTTATCCTCTATCTATTATTCTTCTTGTTCTTAGCCAGTATCGCCAGTACACACACGTTTAAGATATCCTTTTTAACAAAATATTTTTTTATCTAGGTGGAATTATACTGAATTCTCGCAGTGCACCAAATCCTGCGGCATTGGTATACAGACGAGAGAGGTCACGTGCATACACGAGGTAAAATAAATTGTCTACATGGGTTTCACATCAAACAGTAACATTTATAAATTGTTTGTTTGCATGCAAATCACACGCTTCCTTCGCTCGCGTAAAATCTCGTGCTCGCTATGCTCGCTATATACTTAAGTCAGATTTGTGCTGTATTTTATTTTATTTTATTTATTGCCAGAAATCTTACAGCTATTACATTTGCTTAAAAATCATAAACTAATACATTTTGTTTGCCAAAATAGATTTCACATTAATACTTTTTTATTACCAAATAACAGCTAAATAAAGTTGTAGGTACAGACTGAACATAAAATGCAAGTATAAAAATATCAATTAAATATAAAAGAAAATATGTCACTAAGCGCGAATGTGCATGTGTGTGTGTTTTAAGTCAGTAAATCTGGCAACTCTATATGGTGTTCGTGTGATAATGAGGTAAATAGGTAATAAACAATTCACTCCAACCCAGGTAACCAGAGGTGGCACAAACACAGTGGTGGTGCCAAACAGCATGTGCCCGCAACCACCACCACCAGATAGACAATACTGTAATGTACTGGATTGTCCGGTCAGGTGGCATACTGGAGATTGGACTAAATGCTCGAAGACTTGTGGGGGCGGCGTCAAAACTAGAGAGGTAAGCCTTCAAAAGCCGAAATAGTCCACTGTAGTACATGTCCTTCCATGGGCCTTCCCTACATGCCATGTCATCACACTAGTTAGATGGATGGACGAGCGCAGGGAATGAGAGTTTACATAAAATTACAGAACATGCCAGAACGCAGGAATTGGATCTCTTTGACAGCAGCCCAGTACCGTAACGTAAAACCATCTCGTGTTTTTTAACAGGATATAAAATTTGTTTCGAAATGTGTTACTAAGTGTCATTTACATAACCTTCATTTCCCCAGGTGGAATGCAAGCAAGTAATGGCGCAGTCCCACGTGGTGGAACGACCAGCGACCCTCTGCAGCTCCCCCAGGCCTGCTTCCACCAAGTCCTGCAACTCCAGACCTTGTCTCCTGGACACTTCTTCGCCGGAGATATCGCTGGCCAATAGTTCTTATATACAGCATGATCCGAAGAAGAAAAAGGTGAGGCGGATGAAGTCTGTAGGTTTACAATTGTGACAAAAATAGTGACAGTATGATTGTTTGTGGTCAGTAATATTGGGAGCGATAAAAAAGAATATGGAATTCTCGATGTCGTGTAATATTGCTCGAAAGAGAGAGGGCATAATTGTTTGGGAAGTGGTCCATGAACTAAAGCTCGTATTTATAAAGCGCTCTCAAGATTAAGAGCAATCTTCAGTATGGATTTGACAGGTCGTTTTGTACTGAAATGACATTTCCAATACGAACTCAAACTCGCTGTCACTCTTGAGAGCTGATTATAAATACGGGCCTTAAAGCGACACTGTTGTTCATTGAATTTATGTGCGGTACGGGATACCTCAACTACGATTCCGTGCGAAGTGGCATCAAAATCGGACCCGACAGTTTAAAAAAATTAAAGCACTTATTTTAATACGACTTTTTGTATTTGTACAGGTCACCGTCAAAGTGGGGGGTTCCGCTACTATATTTTACGGGACCCAGGTCAAGATCAAGTGTCCCGTCAAGGGCTACAACAGAACTAAGATCCAGTGGGCGAAAGACCACCAGATCATCACCAAGTCCAAAAAATATAAAATATCTAAAAAGGTAAAATTTACACGCTTTTTGTCAGTGTGTGTGTGTGTGTGTGTGTGTGTGTGTGTGTGTGTGTATGTGTGTGTGTGTGTGTATGTGTGTGTGTGTATGTTTGTGTGTATATATGGGGTTATGCGTGTGTGCGTGCGTGTGTGTCAGCTTACGTGCCAGTATCATCATCATTGCGTGGAATCTTTGGCCTACACGAGACAAATCACGGTTTGTGAATATGTGTAGGCCTCATATTTAACAGATCATTCCTTTATTTATTTTCGCCAAAAAAAAAACAGTCTTTACGCTTCCGTCTTGAAAAGCCTTGTTAAGTTTCTAGCTACTTAAGAACGTTGAAACTTGAAATGTTGTCGTTAAAACTTTTAATGTCATCCTTTTCTCACAACACAAGCGCTAACGTTGGCTAATAAAGTTTAAGTATACATTTTAAATTGATTTATTAATTTTATGGTTGGGGATTAATTAAGAATTGTAACAATTCATGATATATTGTGTTATTTTTTCGAGAAGAAAAGAAATACTTTCCTAGGCTATATTAGGCTTTCATACACTTTCTTACGATAGCATGCTATTTTTACCTGACAATATTAGCATAACTTTTTTCATTGAAAATTAATGGGACCTTTTGTGTAAATTTTAAATTACTTATGTGATATATAAATTACCTCAACCCTCACTACATCCATCCATCCCTTTCTCAGACAAAACTACATCCATCTCATTCTCCCCCAGGGCGCTCTACGCATCACATCTCTCTCCCTCCGCGACCACGGCGTCTACACCTGCGTGGCTGGCCGCTCCAGTGCTAACCTCACACTTCTGGTCAAACCTAGACCTGGGGAGTTTCCCTCCAGTGAGGAGATCGAAAGGCATAAAGCCTTGGACGAGCCGTCTTCTCCGCTTGCTGACAGGTAAACACACACACACACAAACTTACACACACAAATACACACACGCAGTTGACATGAAAAGAAAAAGATGCTCAAAGTATTAATGTCCCTTTCATTCTTCTCCTTCTTCTCCTTAAAACTTTCAAAATATAAAATTTTCCAAACATTTCCTCGCAGGTTAATTTCGCTTTAAAACCAGAGAGCTCACAAAATTACTAGTGTATGAGCTATTTAATTTTACGTCTCGCCTTAAAATTTGCTGAGCAAGAGAAACAACTACATTGTAGGTATATACGAGCACAGGCAGGTACTAAACTAAGCATAAAGAATTGCTCTCTTGAATGCTGTTACCCCACATTGACATCACAAATCGACAAAAATAACCATAATATTAACATTGGAACAATACTACTGTAAGTGTGTGTACTAATGTAATAATTTAAGTCTCATTATGTTAACATTAAACCTATTTTATTGCTATTATGCTAGTTTTTGTATGGATCAAACAAAAGATCTGTAACAAATTATTTATTTAAGTGTAATAAATTCAAGTCAAATAATACATACATACATTTGTAAACACTAACATTAACCCTATTTTTTATGCTAAGTGTGAACTGAAATTGTTGTATAATTTTTGTATGGATCAAAAGGTCTAAAATAAAAGATTTTTATTTTTTATTTTATTATGGACCACGCCACGTGTTTCTAGAAATAGAGTCTGGGAACACATGGAGAGCACTATATTAAAAAATATAACCATATCAAAATTATAATTTTTCTTGTAGCAGGGCGGATGGCAGATACAGAGCTATGATTGGTGGAAGATCAGACGACCAGTCTCACGAACAGCGCCCAGGAGATACTAGAAAGAACTATAAGAGCAGACAGAGAGGTGAGGTTCTTTCTCTTTTACACGGTCTCATCTAATATTAGGTTCACTGTAGACTACCGACAGTCAAAATGCTAAAACTGTCTGATTAGCAAAAAGTTGACAGTCATTCATTATATTAAGGCTAACATGCGCGCCGCGACGACACATATTTGTCGTCGCGTTATCTCGTGCGTAACACTTCACAACGAAAAAGGGTAGACATTTTTTGGATTGAAATACGCACTCCACGTCAGATAGAGACGACAAAATAAGTTCGTGGCGCGCATTGTTAGCCCTGTAAAATTAAGATAACTTTTTAACTTTATATCAAATCCGGCGGACTCTGAGAAATCCTAAGCCAAATAGACTGTACCAGCAACTCTAGACATAATTCAATGAAACTTTATTGAAACACGGAATGCTAACAAACACAATTAAAATTCATTATTTCTTCCCAGGAAAACCTTCGGAAAAATCCCGGGAGTTCATAGCTACCACAAGCACGAAGGCTTCTCCTAGTTATAACTCCCAGGCCAGAGATATTTACGATGAAAACGAGGTAAAAGCAGGAATTTTAAATGGTTTTAATAATCTGTGATGTGATTGCTTATATATGTTTTGTATGTTGAAATGTCGGGGTGCAATGCTATAGCGATTTAGATTTTTATTTCTACCTAATCTAAATAATCTACTATATTAGGTACTTAAGTTTGTGTTATATTATAACCTTTAAAGTATTATCATTTTTAATCCGAACGAAATGTGCCCAATTTTCGGAAGCTATTTTTAAACTGTGTAAATTCATCGTTCAACCTGAAATAACGAGATGAAATACATGTTTGGTTTTTGACATAACGTCTGATAATTTCTAACCAAAAACTCAAATTTCAAAAAATCGGTTAATGCTCTCGACAAATTATTCAATGGAACTATTATGTTATCTTTCTTGTCTTTGTTATAAATATAACAATATTGATATCATTTCACGCAAATGCATTATCTAAAGTGCTCTCGTTACAAATCGCTCCGCCGTAGTTCCACGAGCTAGGTTCGTAGCAAAAATGACGTCCGGCCTAAGCGTCCGGCAATCTCGGCTAAATCTGTGACAGTCATATATTTTTTAGCTGATATCATTATGGATGTCACGCAAATAGCCTCAATTTGTATGAAAACGTCCGGTTCTCATTTACAAAATAACATTGCACCTCACACAACTAAAGCTTCCAAATATGTAACCTTACCTAACCTCTGTCACGCGGCTTGGATCAAAGGAGCCGGCGGTTCCGTCACAGATGTTGCCCCCCAAACGGAACAGTGGGTCTATGCTGCTACCCTGTTTCCACCACTTGGTGGTTCAGATTCAGGTGAGGAGTTTCTAGAATAGAGAATGGGGGAGGGGATTCTTGGGGGAATTTTGGTTTCTGGTGGTTTTGGTTTTTGAAATCTGTGTGCATATATGCCTGTCTACGTCAAAGATAAATATTATATTTATTAATAGTGCCATTTTTTTTCTAATTTGATCAATAATTTTGATTAACTTTACGTATTGTGATAACTGAGAAAAGTTCCTCAGTTTTATACAAAAGTAATTAATTCCACTTTGGACAAGATACAAAAGTCAGGCGCGGATACAAAAAAACCCTGGCTCTCACATTACTAAATTGAGTAAATTTTATTTTTTACCAAATTTGAACTATTATTTTATCCTATCAAATTATCTACCTACAGAACTACCTTGAGGTACCTACAATTCCGCTTTCGTTTCGGGCTTTTCTGCAAGAAAATACCTACGTTTAATCGGGCTCTGCCGCGGCGCGAGTCGTGACGTGAGTCAATAGGTATATTTTGGCGCGAAAGCGAGGGCGATCGAGCGCCGCGCGCCGGCCGCCCGTCCGCTTCACTCGAACGAACTTCACGTCTATTGTGTTGTGTTGTTTTTTTTTACCTTATTTTCTGTGCAAAAATATATTATTATGATTTTCTCAAAATGGCCCCCCCCCTAAGCCAAATCTTGTATCCGCGCCTGACAAAAGTATATCTTCAAGAAACAGCACTCTTCTTTCTTTGTAAAGAACTCAAGAAATTGTGACTCCCCATGTGTGAAGAAGACGATAATCGTAACAATAACGAGATGTCACTACATAACACTTGAAGTGTTATCGAAATATTATGTAAAATACATGCCTATAGCATAAGAAGAAAGATTATGGTCTATAAGGGACAGCTTCCCGCAAACTGATAGGGTTGCACAGTCATCCAAACTTTCAGCAGGAAATTCTCTTAGGAATCGAAAAAGAAATCGATTTTCCCATACAATTTGGCCATCTCGATCAAACATTACTGTATGATGAAGCCATTTTTATTTTTAAAGTGTTCCTGAAATCAGCTTACGGAAAGCTGTCTCTTACATCCTGTACCTATATGTGGTCTACAGGCACTTTATTCGTACACAGATTTTGAAAATTGACTTTCATTTGGTCTAAAACGCTCGTGGATTTAATTTAATGTTTTCAGGTTTGGTTCATCTCCTAATTTCCGTATAATTGAATTTGTTTTTGGGTACTTCATTATAACGGTCAATTTAATTTAATTCCTCTCGGTTTGATTTTTGGTTTCTTTTTACCTTCATCATTTGTATTTTGGACTGATATCAATTAACTTAAACTGATCATATAACCGCTCATTTGGGTTTAATTTTCAAAATTAGTCTTATTTTTTTACGTATAAATATGTTACATCATTTTCGTTAAAAAAAAACCCTAGTTCAAAATTAAACATTTTGTTTCATGTCATATTAAAAGTCCAGCTTTTTGCTATACCCGACAACATTTTAACATCTTATCTAAAATTTCATAATATAACGTGTAACAGAAAGGGTATATGCATCGAGAAATGTGTGAATCTACCCATGAAACTGAACAACTTTCCCTAAGGAACATAGGTCGTAAAACTAAAAAAAAAATGGGACCTTTCATACAAAATGCATCAGCTGATAGCGTATTTAGTATGGGCAGTAAAATTTTTTTTTTCGTGTTTCGACCTATGTTCCTTAGGGAAAGTTGTTCAGTTTCATGGGTAGATTCACACATTTCTCGATGCATATACCCTTTCTGTTACACGTTGTATAATACATTCAAGAATGTGCTTTGTCAGCAAAGCTAACATGCGCGCCATGACGACAACATTCTGTCGTTGTATTATAACGTGGGTTGCGCACTACACAAACAGTAAACAATTTTAATTGTGAAGTACGCAACGCATATGATAAGGCGACGACAAAAAAATGTCGTGGCGCACGTGTTAGCTCTCCGAGTCATTTATCATTATCACGAAATCTAGAACCTCCATGCTGGACTGGGAGTGAGAGAAAAACATAGAATGTGCCAGCTGCATATCCTCCCGGGCATGCTGTAAAAGTCAGTTAAGGGATTCGAGGGTTTCAGTATTGTTATTTAGGCGATGGGCTGACAACCTGTCACTATAGCAATATACCGATCCATCTGGAATAACCCTCAAAATTTGTCAGACGTGGCGATACGACCTATGTTTAGGTTGTTCACGCTCTGCCTACCCCATTAGGGATAAAGGCGTGATTATATGTATGTATGTATGTAGATTTCATACATTTATATGAAAACTACATACATACATACATATAATCACGCCTTCATCCCCAATGGGATAGGCGGAGCGTAAACGACCTAAACATAGATCATTCCGCCACGTCTGACAAGTTTTGAGGGTTATTCAGGATAGATCTGTATATTGCTATAGTGACAGGTTGTCAGCCCATCGCCTACATTACAATACTGAAACCCTCGAATCCCTTAGATGATTTTTACAGCATGCCCGGGAGGAGATGCAGCTGGCACATTCTATGTTATTCTATTGCTCCCAGTCCAGCATGGAAGCAACACGAAATCTAGAACACATATAATTGATATGTTCAGTCGTTTTGGACGTTCCAGACCGCCGGTAACTCCAGGGGCCAGCGGATGGTGGACCCAATCATAATGTACCAAAACTATGGAACCAATTCAAAGACCCAAGTTGTGAATCTTCACGACAAACAGCTGGTTTTCCCTGAAGACGATGATTCGGATATAATCATTGTAAATGAAGATTATAATAAGAATATAATTGAGCAGAAGATTGATAGTATGAAGGAGTATTTTGAGGATAGTACTGAAATATCTACGGAGAACAGGTAAATAAAATTTTCACCTGTTATGCTCTGCCTCCGTGGTCCAGTAGTCTGAGCCATGAGCTCTCAATCCGGAGGTCCTGGGTTCGATTCCCAGGGGGGGAACGCAAAGTTGATATTTGTCAATTTATCACTTTGTGAGATTTTCCCCAGTTTGGTTAGGACATTGCAGGCTGAATCACCTGATTGTCCGAAAAGAAAAAAGATTCCGTGCTTCGGAGGGCACGTTAAGCCGTCGGTCCCGGTTGCTGTCTTGGTAGTGGTCGTTACAGAAACCATGTCAGAGGCCTATAGCTGTGCTACTAGGCGGTTTGAAAACTCTGACACCAGGGTTTATCGGGTCGTTGTTCGACTCGAAAATCCACTCGCTAAGAAGAAGAAGAAGACCTGTTATAAGCGCATAACGTCGGCTGCTAGAAATTAACAATTTTTAATACTCTTGACTGTTTTAGGTTAATACAGTCCCCAGAAAACACAGATTATTTCTGGATGACGACAGAATGGTCGCCCTGTAGCGCTCTGTGCGGGCAAGTTGGCCATCAGGTCAGGGGAGCTGTTTGCCAAGTAAGTAATTTATTAGGGTTCCGTACCTCAAAAGGAAATGAGGAACTGTTAAGGTGTTAACAGACGACCGGACCGGACGACCATAGACAACACCGGACTAGCAGTTAGTGTTGCCCGGCCCCTTTGCCAAAAATAACATAAGTTGGCTCGAAAAGTAACATTGTGACTACAAAAATTTAATTTGTAACTGTACTGGTGGTAAATAAAGATTTATTTTTGTGTACATTTGTTTATCTCCCTTTTGGTCTCTGATTTATTATTTTTATTATTATGTGTTTCACCATTATCTAGGGACTATAGGGTCTCGACATGAGAGGGTCAAAAATAACGTAAAATGTTACTTTTGTAACATTGTGGCAACACTGTCCCGTCAATAATAATAATAATGTGCGGCGGATCGGCGTCCACACGTCCGGACCGCACCAATTTGACAGTCCGGTCCGGACGTCTGTTAACACCTTTAAGGTGTTTACAGACGTCCGGACCGGACTGTCAAATTGGTGCGCTCCCGACGAAATCCGATGGTGTGGACGGCTGTCCGCCGCACATTATTATTATTATTGAAGGGACAGTGTTGCCACAATGTTACAACAGTAACATTTTACGTTACTTTTGACCCTCTCATGTCGAGACTCTATAGTCCTGAGATAATGGTGAAACACATAATAATAATAATAAATCGGAGACCAAAAGGGAGATAAACAAATGTGCACAAAAAATTAATCTTTATTTACCACCAGTAGAGTTACAAATTAAGTTTTTGTGGTCAAAATGTTACTTTTCGAGCCAACTTATGTTATTTTTGGCAAAGGGGCCGGGCAACACCAACTGCAAGTCCGGTGTTGTCTATGGTCGTCCGGTCCGGTCGTCTGTTAACACCTTTATAACCAGACATCGGATTTGACCGTGCACAAATTTGAAGGTCACCTAATGATGTGACAAATACTACGATAGAATTATTATCGATATCGAATTTTTCGACTCGCCGGAACGGCAACGTTTTTATAGATGATTAAATACGACTTTTTTAATCATGATATATTATTGTAAGAAATTAACTTCAATCAAAAAATAATCGGTCTATCGGTTTCGACGTAATGGGGATAAAAACTGGGAACTAAATGGCGCCACCAGCGAGTGTTCCTTTTTCCTGTGATTGGTCAGTAATCTGTCAATGTCAATGTCAATATCAGTTTTGCGTCTTGTCATTGGTCTCTTTTGGAACACTCGCTGGTGGCGCCATCTGCAATTAGTTTTGCGTTTTTATCCTCATTGTTGCTTAGTCTGTGTCCTCCTAGGATAGTGAAGGTAGTCAAACGTTATAATGGGGCACTAGTTTGAAAAATAAATTAGTTCTCCTTTACTTTACTTTATTAATTAAAGCTAATAATTCTTGGTCAGCTAATTTTTTTACTCCCGGAATCCCTTACTCCTACTAAAACTACGGGTCGTTCCCGTCGCCGGTTTCGTGCCGGCCGGAAAAACGTCGTATCAGTTTTATCGATAGTGGCGTCAAACACTAGCAAACTTTTTTACTTTTAATTCGTGCGCCATGAAATCCGATGTCTGGTTATAACTTACCTCTCAGCGTGCGTGACAGCCCTAATCTAGCAGCATTCTCAAGAAATTTGAATTCAATTTTAATTTCCAATCCATTATATGATCTGAATGAATACTTTGATCTATGTAAGCGACTTTAGTAGATAAGTAGGTATTTATTTAATTGAATGAATTTATGATATTGTTCATAATGTAAATGTATGTGTGTTGTCCTAATCTAATCTTTATCTTTTATCACTGAAAAAACGAATTAATTTTATTTATTTGATAAATTTATAATCTTGGATAATTAATATTTTTAGATTTACTTGGGTTAGGTACTATTTAGATTATTTAATTCAATTGTGGTTTATTTAATATTTTATAAAGATTTGCATACCAATGTAATATGCGGTTTTAGAGCAAATAAATGATCTTTTATCTTATCTTATCTTACTAGCCAAGTGCGAGTCGGACTCGTGCACGAAGGGTTCCGTACCATCATTTATAAAAATGGCAAAAAAAATTGTTGTCCGACTCGCACTGAGCCAGTTTTTAGTATTTGTTGTTATAGCGGCAATAGACATACATCATCTGTGAAAATTTAAACTATCTAACTATCACGGTTCATGAGAAACAGCCTCCGAAACATTATCTACAAAAACCAGCAAAAAATCACGTTTTTTGTATGGGAGCCCCCCTTCATATTTTATTCTGGTTGTTAGTATATTTTGTTATAGTAGCTACAGAAATACCTACATCACCTGTGAAAATTTCAACTCTCTAGCTATCACAGTTCATGAGATACACACCAGTCTGTAGAAACTCCACAGTAAAAAGTTTTGTGATGTTTTGTATGAAAACGATTCCTCATTGTTAGAGAATAGGAACCAAACTCTTGAAAAAATTTAATCCCGATTTTAGTAGTGATTTTATATCCACTTTGATACACACGACACACGCAATAACTACTGTTTTTTTTTTTCATTCATCCATTATAGGATAGGCAAAGGAACAGAGCCATACAGCCTCGTCTGATTTTTCACATCATCTTGAATTTGTTAATTTTTAAGGCATAAGCCAAGTCTTCAACTGAACGGATTTTGATTTGACATTGAAATTGACAGCACAGGGTTTTCAGGGTTGCAAACTTGGGTGTTAACTACACTCTCAAGGGACCTAACAACATACCGGGTGTAAGGGACAGCATCCCGCAAACTGATAGGGGTTACTCAGTCAACGATACTGAACACATATCACCAGGTTTTTTTTTTCAGGAAATGAAAAAATAAAATTGCTATTCCATACAAATTGTCTGATCAATGTGGTCATTTTGTATGAAAAAGCAAATTTTTATTTTCATTTCCTGAAAAAAAAATCTGGGGGTAGTTGTTCAGTATCGTTGACTGAGCAACCCCTATAAGTTTGCGGGACGATGTCCCTTACACCCCGTATAACAAACATGCGCGTTTGCAATGTTTGATGTCGATATTGACCGTACTACTAGAAAATACGATTTGTTTACAATAATTTTACAAGACGTCATTGTCAAATTTTTTTTTTTTTTTTTGATAAGGTTTTGGCAAATGTTGTTTGGGGTTGCCATTTGGGGGAATATATTTAGTTCCAAAAACATTAATTTGTATAATAAAATGTTGCACTGTAAGTACATGTATATGTCGCAGTGATCTAGTTGAATACGCGATTTGATTGAATGACTAGCTCGTTAATTAAATGACTAAAGGACAACTCGTCAAGTCGTTGAATGTAACGTTCAACGTCTTGACTGAACGTCATTTAGCGAAGTCGTTGAATGGGATATAGCCGACTTCTAAGGCGCAGCATGAAGCGGGGGGACGGGGGGGGGCAGAAAAGAGAACAGGCATAGAATCGGAGGGCGCACTTTGTAATAATTAGCCCACGGCTGGTTGCGTGGCGTTTATGCCTAGGTCTTTGACCTAAAACCTCCAAAATTTAATGTAGAAGGTTACTGTTAAAGACTTGGGCATAATCCTCACACGAACAAGCGACAGTTAATTAAATACAAATGCGCGCCCTCAAATTCCATGCCTGTTCTCTTTGCGCACTGACTCTAACTAGTTGGACGTTGAGTGACGCTTGTTCAACCAACGTTCTGCCTAGTGATTCAATTAAATGTAGGCATTCAATGAACGAGCTAGTCATTCAATCAAATAGCAGATTTAACCAGATCACTGCGACGTATACATAGATCATGTGAAATATGCGATCTCTTTTTAGAGGCTGAAGCCAGGTTTTAGTCAATGTTGTCTGCTGCTGATCAGACTCTATTACGTCAATTTGAAAAAAAACAATGGAATATCCATACCTCAGTAGGTATCCATACGTCGTCACTATGACCATGACTACATCCATGGTCTATTTGTTTTTATTCGGCTAGGTTTTAAAATACTTACTTTATTTAAGTACCTGAGTGTTTACAGTGGAGAAAGCTATGAAGACCCTTTTATTATTATTTATTTTGATTTCGTTTTTCTTTACATTGAACGGCAGCATGGACTCAGAAGCAAAATGTGTGGGACTTGCTAGTAAATTAATGGAATGCTTCACCGTTAGCAGTCAAGCACAACGCGAAAAAATTTGTAAAAAAGTAAAAAAACTCAAATGCCAAATAGAAAGGGTCAAGCAAATGTCCATGCCATGTTCTAATATTGCACTTCAGGCCCAGGAAAATTCGAATCAAAGAGACATTTTAAAATGCGACGAAGCAGTATCAGCAGCTGCATCAGTGGGAGCCAGTGCTTTTATAGTCGGTTTTGTTGTTGTACTTGTTATTGGTTTGTGCTAAATTATGTGTTATTTTTTTATTGTATTTTTTATTTTTATTATGAATTTTTGTTATAGTGTGATTAGCCCCAAAGATTAGATGCTTCTTGGTTTGCCTAATCAAACACAATCATAATCTTTAGGTTTGCGTAAAACCGTTGGAAGGTCTGATAGGCAAACCTAGAAGCGCCTGAGTCACCCTAAGCTTCGGGGCTAATAATATAATAATCACCCAATAAAAAATTACCAAAGCCATAATGTTACATAATAAAGAAACATAGTTGACGATTGAGTGCCTAATATGTATCCGCTCAGTGTCTGTGTATTGCGATTTTATCAGTTTTTTTAACATAAACGATATTTTTTTCAATATAATCACTTTCTTTGTAATGCGCTGAACACATTCAACTTGCATCACTTGCATTGAAGTTTTTAATACGTAATTTTTTTTCCCACTGTCTCTCACCGTTTTCTTTATTTGTAATCTTTGGAAAACAAATGAGTTCCCCTATTTTTGCAATTAAATGCACTGCATTGTGGCATTTACCGATAATATTCTAAAAATATTCAATTTGTTTACAAAAGTTGGTACAATTTGACAGTTCTCAAGGTACAGTCGCCCATGCGACACCTAGCGGGAGAAAAAGGCAGTTTTCCTCCTCATTACACCTAACGAGTACAGTGGCGAGACAGTAAGTAAATGTATGGACAAGGCACTCGGCTGAGTAACTCGGCCATACATTTAGGCCCATATTTATAACCAGCTCTCAAGAGTGACAGCGAGTTTGAGTTCGTATCAGAAATGTCATTTCAGTACAAAACGACCTGTCAAATCCATATTATAAATACGAGCCTTACTTACTGTAGGTGTAATCAAGGTGTAATCAGCCCCTTCCTTCACTCTCGTCACTCCCCTCACTTCCAGTCCCTCCCATCCTCTACTTCACTCTCGTTTCTTGTCCCTCCCTTCCCTCCATTTCTTCACTTTCCCTTCTTTCCCTCACTCCCTTGTCTAATGGTGTTGGTCCAATGGTATAACTGGTCCGGCGGGACACCTTGCCTTTCTTTCCTCCCTTCCCTCTCACCCCTGTAATGTAGTCCTGTGCGGCAGAGCACAGCGGCAGAGCTACATTGACATTAAGAATTTTTGAGACTTGAGTTGAGCAAGGGTAGGTTAGGGTGAAGAGAGTAAATAATGCACATAAAATTCACACAAATACAGGTTTATTCAAACTTCTACAAAGTCATTCAACACTTCCTATTTCCTAGATAATTATCCCTAATACTATCTAACCTAACAACTATGTCTGAGGCGGCTGGATCAGGGGAGGGTGACAATGCTCGTCTCACTTCTCCGGCCAGGCCTCCATGCGTCTCAGCAGCATGGGGTGCGGCGAACTTTGCTAGGGCAGAGAGAAACAAAATATATAATGGTAGCGAGAACATTGCATAAACTACTTAAAAGCACCTAGTCTTATAAAAATGTAATTATTACGTTTATAGCACGCGATGTGAGCCAGTTATGTATCTTGCTATAGCGCTATGTCCTGTATTTCATTCCCAGCACAAGAAAGACAACAGAACAAAGACTGTGGAAACCGACCACTGTCTGCGAACAGGAGAGACCCCTCCGAGTGTTGTCCGCGACTGCTTCGGCAAACACTGCGCAGAGTGGAAGCAGGGCCCTTGGTCGCCAGTTAGGTGCCTCGCCAGTGGAGCTGGTGAGTGTTAAAGAACTGGGCTTTTTTGAAAAGATGGAAAAGATGTATTGGTTTCTTTTTTTTTTACAATTTTCCCATTTGGGAAGGCGAAGAGCGTGAGCCCATGCAGCCTAGTCTTCAGAGTGTATTTTCTTTTGTATTCTTATACCTAGTCTAACCTACGCTAACCTAAAAGTCATTGGAAAGCGCCGGTGATTCACATTCTAATGTTCAACAGACTTTTATTGTATTGCTATTGTTTACTATAGTAACCTTCATTTTCAAATGCATATTTACATAATTTACATTCCATGCTGGACTGGGAGCGATAGAAAAACATAGAATGTGCCAGCTGCATCTCCTCCCGGGCATGCTGTAAAAACCAGCTAAGGGATCGAGGGTTTAAGTGTATTGCGATGGGCTGACAACCTGTCACTATAGCAATGTACATTATCATCTGTAATAACCCTCAAAACTTGTCAGACGTGGCGGAACGACTTTTGTTTAGGTCGTTTTTGCTCTGCCTACCCCTCTAGGGATAAAGGCGTGATTTGTGTATGTATGTGTATGTATTTTCAAATGTCACATGCCTGTGCCGTAGAATATCGAATAGCTTTGTGGATTTACCATAACATACTGCTATGATAATCTAACATGTGCTCTACGACATATATTTGACGTCTTATTTATATCATGCGTTGCATATTCGTACTTCTTTTTATTGTGTAGTCCGCAAGCGATGACAATATTCTGTCGTGGCGCGCATGTTAGCCCAGCAGTACCAACTCTAACCCATGGTATAAGGAAACCTGGTATTCTCTTCGGACAAAGAGTAGGATAATTCCAGACGACGGACCAGTATGTGACCAGTTGACGTCACGAACAATGCTGCCATTTAATTACATTGTTTAAACTGTAAGGGAGTTTTTAATACGTAGTAAATAAATAAAACCTAATCTCCATCTAGCTTACTAATTATTTTATACTACACCTATTCGGAAAGTATATTAGTTCTTACTTAAAAAAAGGAAAGAAAGTACGTGAATCCAAGCGAACGAATATGCGGGCGGCAAAAATATATGGGATTTACTTTCTCCCCTAGGGGAGAAAGTATTTTCTCCCCTCCTAATTTTTTTTTAAATTCATAATTCAAAACTAGAAACAGGCGAATGCCAAAAAACAAAAAGTTTGTATGTCGAAACCCACAAAATGATACTGGCCACTTACATTTTTTGGCAGTATGTGCTTTGCTTCATTTGTCTCTTTTATATTTTTAAGTAAAAAATATGGCAAAATCAACATGTCCGCGCGAATTCTTTTTCGTTCTTTGATTTATATGACTTATTTAATGTAAATTAAGTGTTTAGTGTTTTCGATGTAATGTGTAACTGTATAAATATGTGTTTTGTTTGTTTGTGTTCTGTTCGCATGGATGATGACACTTCAAATGTTCTTAAGTTATCTTCTCATGTAAGTGATATCATTCTTTATCTTACAAGGATTTTTGATTATATTTTCCTCATAGGTGTAGTATAAAGCACTATGTATAACTCGGAAGAAAATGCGATTCCCAACTCGTGTGTATTGAGGCCCTCAGCTGCGCTTCGGGCCTCAAACTACACCCTCGTGGGAATCGGTCATGTTCTCTCCTCGGTAAACAATGTACTATTCCGTCTTATTAATGTATTTAGTAATTAATTTTAACTTTATACAATAACATTGCTTCTTTTTAGAAGTAAGTTAGTATAAAAATACAATATAATTCATTTACCAAAAATTTACCAAAAATGGCAATACATTTATCGATTCTGTTTGATGACGTCAGCTGGTCTCACGTCGTGAACCAGCTGTCACGGGAAGAAAATACCAGGCGTAGTTAATTTTCTTATACCATGCTCTAACCTATCCTATTTCCCACAGCGGTGGTCCGTCGCCGTGTGGAGTGCGCCAGTGCTAACGGGACTAGTCTCCCCGAGTCGTCATGTGATGCTAGCTATAAGCCAGAGCGGATTAAGAAAGACCCGAAGCCATGCAAGCCGGCTTGGGCCGTTGGGTTATGGAGTAAGGTAAGGGATCAGCCAATTTCAAGCCGGGGCAACAGCAAAGTTAAGTTTGTCTTTTAGTCAGTTCATATTTTTTGAGTGAAAAAAGTTTCGGTGCTCGAGGGAAGGTTCTATATTCGTTTTAAATACCCCCAAGTGTCCGACTCGCACTTGACCGTTTTTTTACCCTAACACACTTCCCGATGACCTACAAAGTTCAAATTTGGTAAGATGACAGATTATAATGATTATTATTTGTAGGTATACTTTTCAGTATCACGGGTCCACTGGGACCCGGTCTTTTGAGGCATACGTGGGGCCGATATTATTATTTATAATTATTATTATTATTTTGTCGTCGCTTATTGTTGATCGTTGCGCACTTTACTACGACGACAAAACTATCTCCTAGAGTTCACGTTAGCTTTGCTAAAATTTTACAATATACCTGTCTGTATGTTTACTATTATCTCTTTCTCAGTGCGTAGGCCCTTGCGGTGGCAACGGCAGGCAACACCGAGTGTTGCGCTGCGTGTGGCGAACAGATCGGTCCGGAACAAGGCAAAAGCGTCGCAAGGAACGTGGTGCAGGGGCGGCTTGTGAGGGATTGAGGAGACCTAGCGTATCCAGGGGCTGTGAAGTACCTAGCTGTGTTTCCAAAGGTCGGTCTCTTCAATCTTCATACATTATTGGTGTCAAGACAAAAGCGTTGCAAGGAACGTAGTGCAGGGGCGGCTTGTGAGGGATTGAGGAGACCTAGCGTATCCAGGGGCTGTGAAGTAACTAGCTGTGTTTCCAAAGGTCGGTCTCTTCAATCTTCATACATT
>JARACY010002405.1:0-43172 GCA_029255725.1 Scrobipalpa atriplicella | reverse complement strand
ACGCTTTTACGCTGAATTTAATCTTCATACGACGCTTCATACTTTGGATGAAGTAAACGTCATAAAAAACTCATAAACCTCACCCCTCTTTTCTGCCTTGGAAGCTTAAACGTGTAAGATACAGTTCCGCATGAAACGCAATAAAGGTTAGCTCCGAGCCGTGACCTGCGACTAATAAATGCGCTATGAGCAATAAAAGCTAAAGAAAACAACAACAATATTTCAGGAGGAAGTACGGTTTATTTCACACATGATTAACGATTCGCGTTTATAATTTGTCTTTGTTTGTTTTATCAAAAACAATCAAAATAAGGTAGTGTTCCGGCGTGCGTCGCGGGACGGAAGCCTTGATTAACGAGCCTGCCTCGCCGACTTGAAAATGAACCTATTACTTAACGAACTTATCGCCTGAGGAAAGTAAACTCTAATTGCAGACTTTCAGCCGGGCGCGGGACGTTTAGAGCCTTATTAGTTCCATTATAACGACCAAATAAAAGCGGACTTATAGCGCTCCGGTGGTTTTCTATAAAATGGAAAATTGTTGAAGAAATTGAGATAAAATTAATTAAACACGGATTTATACGTAATCCGGTTTGAGATTAATTGGTTTGGTAAATACATATTTTTGCTGGTGTTCTCACAGGTCTAGATAGACTGGTCAGGCAGTGCCTGGGGAGTGGACCTCTGATGGTATCAGCACACGAGCCGGTGCCGCGATTCATTATGCAACCGGTCTCGGTATCATAACCCTATAATGTCTTTATTCCGATATGAATGCGCTTCGGACACAATGCCTTTATTGCAGAAGATAAATCTTTTGTTCCAATCAGATTTGTTTAATACGAAAATCGAATGTACATTGTATTGTGAGGTGAGTCAGCGTTCTTTGTATTACCCGATATACAGTTACAATACCCACTTGGATTTTGTTGTTAGCTGTAATTGAGAAGCTTATGCTACACAAATACTTACAGATCGTTAATCATGTGGGGAGAACAGTGGGCTAAATAAAGTCGGACAAAATAGAACAACCTACTGAGTTACTTAAAAGGTTGATAATTAAGTAAAAGAACATGAGAAGCGCCAAATATCCAGTACAAAATCTTCAGTCAAGTCTTTACAATCGGGACATTTCTATGGGTTTACACTTTTTAAATCTTCCTAAATCGCAGAACCAAATTAGGGATCATGGCTGTGCTTTCCAACGGGAGATTTGTGCTATTTTAAAGCTTTTATTTAACTTGCACTGTATCTAACTAACTAACTATGTGTGTTCGGGTGGAATCTTGCAACTCAATTTTGAAGCAGTTATCTTCAACCGATTGAGCTGAAATTTTGCACACTTATGTTAGTCCGGTGACAATGCAATATTATGATATCATCAAGCTGATCTCGTGATGGAGTTGACAGATATCCACTGGATCTCCCTCATGGAAAGTGATAAGATATCTAAATTTAGGCTCATTATATTTGTGGTCTTGAGCAGTTTCCATTACACATGATGACCAGGGTCTAGTGATGAAGCCGACGAGGCAGTCCCGACGGCTACATGTCGGCTTCATCATTAGACCCTCGTCATCATGTGTATTAGAAACTGCTTAAGACAACCAATATAATGAGCCCGAACTCGGCTATCTTAGCACTTCGGACGTGGCAGTTCCGACGGCTACCTGTCGGCTTCATCACTAGACCCTGGTCATCATGTGTAATGGAAACTGCTCAAGACCACAAATATAATGAGCCTAAATTTAGATATCTTATCACTTTCCATAGAGGGAGATCCAGTGGGATATCTGTCAACTCCATCACGAGATCAGCTTGATGATATCATAATATTGCATTGTCACCGGACTAACATAAGTGTGCAAAATTTCAGCTCAATCGGTTGAAGATAACTGCTTCAAAATTGAGTTGCAAGATTCCACCCGAACACACATAGTTAGTTAGTTAGATACAGTGCAAGTTAAAATAAAAGCTTTAAAATAGCACAAATCTCCCGTTGGAAAAGCACAGCCATGATCCCTAATTTGGTTCTGCGATTTAGGAAGATTTAAAAAGTGTAAACCCATAGAAATGTCCCGATTGTAAAGACTTGACTGAAGATTTTGTACTGGATATTTGGCGCTTCTCATGTTCTTTTACTTAATTATCAACCTTTTAAGTAACTCAGTAGGTTGTTCTATTTTGTCCGACTTTATTTAGCCCACTGTTCTCCCACATGATTAACGATCTGTAAGTATTTGTGTAGCATAAGCTTCTCAATTACAGCTAACAACAAAATCCAAGTGGGTATTGTAACTGTATATCGGGTAATACAAAGAACGCTGACTCACCTCACAATACAATGTACATTCGATTTTCGTATTAAACAAATCTGATTGGAACAAAAGATTTATCTTCTGCAATAAAGGCATTGTGTCCGAAGCGCATTCATATCGGAATAAAGACATTATAGGGTTATGATACCGAGACCGGTTGCATAATGAATCGCGCACCGGCTCGTGTGCTGATACCATCAGAGGTCCACTCCCCAGGCACTGCCTGACCAGTCTATCTAGACCTGTGAGAACACCAGCAAAATATGTATTTACCAAACCAATTAATCTCAAACCGGATTACGTATAAATCCGTGTTTAATTAATTTTATCTCAATTTCTTCAACAATTTTCCATTTTATAGAAAACCACCGGAGCGCTATAAGTCCGCTTTTATTTGGTCGTTATAATGGAACTAATAAGGCTCTAAACGTCCGCGCCCGGCTGAAAGTCAGCAATTAGAGTTTACTTTCCTCAGGCGATAAGTTCGTTAAGTAATAGGGTTCATTTTCAAGTCGGCGAGGCAGGCTCGTTAATCAAGGCTTCCGTCCCGCGACGCACGCCGGAACACTACCTTATTTTTGATTGTTTTTGATAAAACAAACAAAGACAAATTATAAACGCGAATCGTTAATCATGTGTGAAATAAACCGTACTTCCTCCTGAAATATTGTTGTTGTTTTCTTTAGCTTTTATTGCTCATAGCGCATTTATTAGTCGCAGGTCACGGCTCGGAGCTAACCTTTATTGCGTTTCATGCGGAACTGTATCTTACACGTTTAAGCTTCCAAGGCAGAAAAGAGGGGTGAGGTTTATGAGTTTTTTATGACGTTTACTTCATCCAAAGTATGAAGCGTCGTATGAAGATTAAATTCAGCGTTTTATTCCCATGAGAACAAAATTTTGAATCAGCTCGCCGTTGTTATACGATAAAAACTGCGCGAGGTTTAAAAGCTTATTTGGATAAAAGGAGAATACAACGAGATAGTATCTGAAAATGGACTGTGTTGTGACCGAATTTCCATTGTATAAATGCTGGTACAAGCACACAAAAGTGAAACCATTTTCAAAGAGGATTGAGTTAGTAGTGATATCGTAAATTCCTCGGGAACGAGGTGCTGGATGCTGGTGTTATGAAAAAACGATATATCTGCACTCACGTCTCACGCCGCCACGCCACCCGCGCACCGGTTACCAAATTAATGTGTCACGAACTGTATCGAACGATATTGATGGTGAAAAATGACGTGCCTTGACGTTTGATTGCACTCGTAAATCTTTGCCCGTACATTGCAGCGCTTTATTTGCAACGTTAGAAGATACTGCCGATCGGTATTCGATGTAGAGATCTCGCTTTGATGTCTGATTTATGGTTCATCCATTTGCTTATTTGTGTCTTTGAAGTTAGCTACCCATAGTAATGTATGTAATGATTAATAGTGGCACTATTCGCCGAATGTGGGTTCGGAGGCGGGCCGAGATCGGGACGATTATCATGAAGCTCACGCTCGGCTGATCACAGCACAAAATTAATTTAGCTTCAAGGCGGTATGGGTGTGCGGCGCTGCGGCGAGGCCCGGCGACCAGCGGCGCCCATCGTCCGTCGGCTCAATATCAGCCTGATGACCGCATCAAGTACAATTATAAATCACCGGACTTGTAATAGTAGTCATCCCAACAGATTTTTGGTAACGGCGACCGATCTCCCAGAGATCGGCCATTTGCGCGGGATTTAGTTTTTAGTGCTCGAGTGTTTGTCCAACACACTGCACTCTATATTCCTTCAATGGGCGCTTTTCCACTAGAAGTCACGTCAACGGCAACGGCGACGGCACGGCGACGATCACGTGACAATATCTATGGGAATCGATGACATGCCGTGACGTTGCCGTGCCGGCAAGTGGAAAAGCGTGTCATATAATTTCATTGATTTTCATACATTATCTCACCTACGATATCGTCGACGGTACCGTGCCGTCGCCGTTGCCGTTGACGTGCCGTCTAGTGGAAAAGCGCCCATTCTCTTATTCTGATGGGACAGACTGAGAGAAATTAGGCGCAGGACCGACGACATGGCCATCAGACAGCATACTTTTTGTAGTTTACTTTCATAGTTTATTGTTTTTACAATAGCACAAAGTTCCTCCTCCACCGGGAATCGAACTCGGGAACTCCGGGTCGTGAGCCCATGGCTCAGACCACTAGATACGGAGGCAGTCTAGCCGAGTGCCTGTCAGCCGCCGGAATTGATCTGTAAAATTGATTTCCATCCGTTTCTGACGAACAAAAGCCCCGACGATGGTGTTCTACTGTGTTGTCCTATCGCACAAACGTTTCGTGACAGTTTTTAACTTTCCGTTTCTGGGTTTGTTCGGGCGAGTATAATTATTTTATCAAAAAGTTACTCAATTTTCGAGGTCCAGCGCTACGGCGCCGCGTTCGATATCCACAAATTAATTAATTTTTAATCAACTGTATTTTGCTCTGACACGTTTAAATATTATTTTTAATGTGTCACTGCCTTCGATTTATATGGGAGTCCGATACGTGGAAATTGTTATACTTATTTAATTATGCTTAATGTCAAACAATCACGACAATGGAATGATGAATAGGCCCGCCACGCTTATAAAATAGTTAGTGGTTCAGGCTATCCATGTATTTGTGATGATGACGTTAATTAAGCATTCGTTAATTTATGCTGTCAACGTGGTTCATAATTAGGTTGAATGTACGGATTTATTTATTCTACAAACATTTTTAAACCTAAATATTTTGACGAGATAGCAGTTCTGTGAAATTGTAATAACTACTGAATCTATACTATCATTTGTATGATTTGCTCTCTTGTAATTTTCAAAATGTTATAAACCTATCACGCTAAAGTAATTCATAACTCAAGAATGATTGCTGTTTTATTCATTACTTAAAAGCAAATCGTAGCGCAAAAGGATGACTGGTTTCTAACCGCAATATTTCTAGAAATATCAGCTCGCAGTTTGAACATGTATGAATCGAATGATTGTTGAATCGCGGGAAACCGGAGTTGGACGCAATTTTAGAACAATGAGGTGGGAAATTGCTTCTCAGTTGGCGTGCGGGTGGGTGAGCGAGTTGCTGGAGGCAAGTGTGCCGTGGGCAGTGGACAGTGGGCAAGTCACTGGCGCGAGTAGACAGAAACCGCCGACCGCACTGGCCATTCGCGCAACTTCCCTGAGCACAATTCTAGTTTAGACACTTTATGTCTAGCTAAGCTACAATGTATTGGAGACGAAAGTTTGTATTCATAACAACCAATATATGTATGATCGTTTTCAGTGATTCACATCTGAGTATGCGGACAATATGGTAACTGTAACATTGTGGTAAAATTAACTTTCTTGTTTGCAATCAAAAACTTTTGAAAAGTTGTCTGAAAGAAAGCGGTCTTGATAATGCACGGCAAAATAATTATTTTTCATTATACGTGTGACATAAGTAATTTATTTTTTTAAGACGTATGTTATCATCAGTCTATATTTTATCAGTATACAACACTAGTAACTAGAAACTGTAAGTGGTACCTAGGTAGATATCAACATAGTTCTATTATAATTCATTACACCCACACTGCATCTCGATTCGGTTTGCTCACTGCGCATACAGACTTATACACCTAAGTAACTCTAGTCTTTGTATTAAGGTTTATTATGATACAAACACTTGAGAATGTTGATTTGTAGTTGATTGTAGATACCATCTGTGAACAGTTGTTTCGACATCTTATAGCAATTAGCCCGAGGTGTAGAATGAAGTACTTATCGTCGTATATCGTGGATGTGATGTGATATCTAATCGCCATTAGTTGTTTAATGTGTTTTTTGTTCGATCTTTTATAAGCTTTGCAGAACAGTTTGAAAATATATCGAACACAGAATATCGAACATGATGCGCTTTTTCAGCCCGTTATTTTTAGAATGCTAAATCCGTGGAAAAAGTTTCACATCAATCTTTGGCAGCGTACTAAATCTAGAGACAGCCGTATTCAAAGGTATTTTTACGTGTATTCACACGTCGATGTGAACACACGGGTAACGACGTAAAAACGTTTGTCACTGCACTTTATAGTGGTCGTCGCGAGTCCACTGGATGTCCGCGTGGATAATCGTATTCGTGAGGGCTTGTATCGTAAATCTCTGCAGGAATGGGTTACACCAACGGCCCCATAAATTGGCCATCCATACTTTACGATGCACTCTGAAAGGAAGCGAACCCGCGCTCCCATACTCGGAGAAAACTCCTAGCATATCTCTGGATTTATAGTTGCAGTTACCTTCCGCGATGATAGAGTGTCGTGTGACTTTATCTCGAGTTATTTGAAAACTTCGATTAATGTGTGTTTTCTGTTTCCTTGAATTCAAAATTGAATTTGTAATTTGCGGGTCAACGAGCAGTTAGAATTGTAGCGAATTGTCTGCTGGCGCCTGCGTTAAGCTCCAACTGCTAATTAAAACGGCCCCGCAGTAATGTATATTTCATGGCAGTAAACGTCTCTGCAGGCGAGCCGAGACGCCTCTTCATTAACAATACATTGTTTCACTCAAGCTTTTTACACTCTTAAAATTCTTCAACACTCAAACTTGACTTGGCCATCTTTGGAGTGTTAGCTAGACTACAGGTTACGATTATTTACAAAACTGTAACTGAATTTCATCCACATTTATTTGTATTTCATTTACCCCGAGTTTACGTTGGACCTTTGATTGGAGAAAGGCTCCGAAATCCTTTCAAGGAGAACAAAAGTTGCGTAGAGCAGGCCTTGGGCCGAGATAAATTTATTCGAATTGATCAAGGTTTAATTAAGAGCAATAAGAACGAAAGCTCATGCGTAAAAAGTAAATGGCGAGAGGGGAATCTCTCAGGTTCTCCTGTGAATCCCAAACAGGTCGGAATTATTTCGAGAGGCTGAAATCAATCAGCGCTTGGTGCGCCTTGAGGCCTCATTCAAATGCAAGGGATCCATTTATTACCTCGCATTCGATTTGCCACTGTTTTCTTCCAAAGAATTGTTAATGAAAATGTTCTGGCGTTCCTACGTACACATTTAAATTTATGTGCATATTAATGTGTGCTGATGCAGCCATTATGCCTTTTATACATTGTTGAAGCGTGAAGTTGCGCCGCTTTTTAAAGTTAGTAATTGTTTTTGTTTTCATTTAGTACAGCTTAGTTTCAATTTTAAAACACTACAAAGCAATGACTGTTTCAGTGTGCTTTGCAAGCAGAGCGGTTTAAGAGCAAAGCGGGCAAATAAAAAGCGGAACTTCTAAAGCGCTGATAGTGCCAAAAAGGCGAGTTGCAAAACTGCTCCGGGGCAAAATATATGAACATTTGCTCTCAGGATTTGCAGTGATACGCGGAACAGTTGATGTTTATTTATTCTGAGGGATTAAGCGCGGCGAGCGCGGAGCTACACACGCGGACACAAATTGAGGAACATATTTTTATTAAAATATCGAATTATATTTTTCCAGATCACGGTGCCACTCGCTGTTTATCCTTTGTTGGCTTGGAATAAAAAAAAAACTCTATATAGTATTAGTGTAGCGGGAGATTTAACAGCCAATTTGTGTAAGGTGTATTTACTCGATTGCTTATTTTGTAATAATGTAAAATACTATAAATTAATAAATTGGTCTAACAAAATTATCACTTACTTCATGGGAATATCATTATCATTCATGACTATAATATAAGCCTTTAAAAAAACACTTTTTTACTTTTATTAACTTCAGTAACGGTAAATTAATTTTGTGTTCCTCTCATCACGCCCCTAAGTGTAACAGTGCATATAGAATGCGCTGCACCGCAAAGGTTCTACTTAAACTTTGCTAAACGGCCAGCTTCTGAGAGCTTCTAACTCTCCCCGTTTCGCGCTTTCCATTCTCCGCTTAAGTAATACTAGAGGTGCTCCGCTATAAGCATTAAAACTGACTCCTTTAAGATAATCCTTTTCTAGTATCTCGTTTTGTATCCTGTACCAACTTCAAGTTGATACCGTACGTCTCTCGATTTCTAAAAGACCGAGCGAGCTGCAGAATTTTCGTCAGTTCAACTTTTGTCTAGTCTTGTCTCGCATATCTTTAAGACAGTCAAAGTTTTGATTAAGGATGCAAGGTGTATGGAAACTAAAATGAACTAGGAGATCGCATTTAAGATATTGGGTTTAGAATTTATGATAGAGTTTAGGATCTATCTCAAAATTACCATATTTTTTTGATCGAATGAACTGAAATATTTACATAGGGGAGGTTATTTTTTATTTTAATTATGTGTGAAAATTAAACAGTGTTGATAATGGATAAAGACTAAGGAGGAAGACTCCTTTTGTCCTTAAATCTAGGCAACTAAAGTCTTCAATCTTTGTACACATAATTCAATGCAACATTATCTATGCTTAGGTATTAGATTGAGTAATAATAGTATCAAAATATTAACCAAATACAATATAACAGAGTAACATCAATTTTAGGCTATTTTCACGCAAAAAATCCGCCATAATTTTGTTCGTGGTTGGTATTTTCCAACGAAACCTAATTATAAGCATAAATAAGTTGGATTTGATTACGTGTCCAAAGTTTGGTGAAGTTCGGTTTGAAACTACGTTTATATGGGATTTCGGACTTTCAGGCGACTCTCAAGAAATACTTAGGTATTTACCGTTACAAAACCTCCTCGTTGTGTACAAATGGAGGTTGTCTCATCAGTGCGATGGGCAGTCTGACGCGAGCGGAATCCCCAGCATTCGAAATTCGAACTCGGCGCGGTTAGACAAACTTCTGACAAGCCAGTACCAACTGCGGCCGCTGTTTAGACTAGACTCATGAACATGACTATTTTCGTAGCCGCCATTTCATTTCTCTGACATCGTGGGAGAAACTGCGCGGGGGACTCAAAGAATGATTGGGTATTTTGTTTCAGAGGCTTCAGAGATCTCTGTTTGATGTGGTAGGTTTACCGTATTTACATGGTATATTTAGGTTTACTTTGGGAATTTGTAAAGGTGATTTTTGTAAAATAAACATATTTATAGTTCTCAAATTTATTGAAAAATTGATGTTAAGGTATATTTTTTAAAAGTACATACAAGTATACAAACAATTATTCTAAGCTTGTTTTCTATACTAAAAGTTATGCTCGTAAGTATAAGAAATAGTAGTTCCAAATTATGGACATAAAATTACGGATGAAATGCCGAATACATATTTTCCTCCAAAGATTTGATTAATGACTTATTTTTATTGGGCCAGACATAATCATTAAAAGTTGAGGCATATCGATAGGGGCTGCAAAGATTTCAAAGAAATAGATCGAAACTTCAATAAAATTTAATTGAACACCCATCAAAATGTCAGCCGAAGATAAGTAAAGGGCAATCTGTTTTGGATGAAAAATGGGCCCCGGGTGCAACCTGGCAGGAGATCGCTGTACAGTGTACGACAACGTTTTGAATGAATGTGACGAAAAAAGGAATAAAGCCGCCACCTTGAGATTTGACAGTTCTCCCTATACTGCAGCGCCCCCGCACACGTTCATTTGAAGCCATGTCGTAGAGTAGGAAGAGATAATGCTGGATGTAAATCACGGAGCCACCTCGACCTGCCTTCTAATAAATCCAAGTTTGTATTTACAAAGCAAGCTGGCTGGTGCGCTAGACAGAAATATCTCCTTTATGAATTCGTCGGTGGAGATGTTAAGACTGACGTTTACTCGCATGATGGGCCATTTTGAAGTCCTGGAAACAGTAAAGATGCTCACACCAACATTATTTTGTCGTAGCGTCTTTCAGTCCGATGAAAATACATAAGTACCTA
Organism: Scrobipalpa atriplicella; assembly: GCA_029255725.1. Lineage (NCBI taxonomy): Eukaryota > Metazoa > Arthropoda > Insecta > Lepidoptera > Gelechiidae > Scrobipalpa > Scrobipalpa atriplicella. Next base: position 33,004 of record JARACY010002405.1, on the reverse strand, counting down.
CATACAATTTACGCCTTTAACCTAGTGGGGTAGGCAGAACAACCTAAACACAGGTCGTTCCGCCACTGACAAGTTTTGCTGTTTTACATTGCTGTACACAGTGACAAGTTGTCAGCCCATACCTAAATTACAATACACTAAAACCCTCGAATCCCTTAGCTGATTTTTACAGCATGCCCGGGAGGACAAGCAACTGGCACATTTTTCTATCGCTCCCAGTCCAGCATGGAAGTCAAAAGAAAAATGAATATACCCAGAGAATTAGACAATTCTACTTCCGGATTGAGTTGTTCTAATTTGTTTGAAAATGGAACTGCCGTCACTGCCATTTAAAAGCTTCCCGTAGTTATTCCGTGAATCTCTGTCTTATTCGGTCGCTAGTCAGGCTGGATAAAGTATCAGATTACGATGAATAATAAACGATCGCTCTTGTGGCTGTCTGGGCTAATGTACTTACCATTAGGACAGCAACATAATCTGCGTAGCTTTCGGCGCCGAAGGTTCCGTTCAACACGCTGCTGTCAATGCTTTTTGCATTAAAGTAATAAGTTAGCGCCAAACCTTCACTTTAGTCAAGATACTCGAAGCACTATCGGAGTATTACGAAGGTAACGCCTTGAAGCCTAACCCGCTGAAAACCCAGTCCTGCGTATTCCATCTGCGCAACCAGGAAGCGGGTCGTCATCTTAATATTCTATGGCGAGGAGTGCCGATTGCCCACAGCGATCACCCAAGATACCTCGGTGTAACTTTAGATAGGTCACTCACATTTAAAAAGAACTGTGAAAATGTTAAGCAGAAGGTATGTGCTCGCAACAACCTTCTGCGCAAACTAACTTCAACCAAATGGGGTGCCTCACCTACAGTTCTACGGATTACTGGCCTGGCGCTCTGCTACTCCGCGGGCGAATATGCGTGTCCCGTGTGGGAGCGCTCTGCCCATGCCAAGAAAGCGGATACAGCACTCAACGAAACCTGCCGTATAATTACTGGCTGCCTTAAGCCGACCCCGGTACCAATGCTGTATCCACTGGCAGGAATAGCGCCCCCAGAAATCCGTAGAGCAGTTACAAGTTCCACTGAGAGGGCCAAATTGGAAACTGACCCACTTCATCCGATGCACAACTACAGCCCTGTGCCTCAAAGGCTCAAAAGCCGCAGGAGCTTTATGAAGTGTGTCAGTCCAATTTCTGGTGAAGCCCCGCAACAGGCGAGATGCCGGCTATGGAAAGAAAAAACAAACCTACCTTCCCCCTTTGTGCCACTGTCGGAAAATCTCCCACCTGGACACAATCTTGCGAGGACGACTTGGAAGTCTTTAAATAGGCTCCGTACTCAAGTCGGCCGGAGCAAAGATAATCGCTTCAGGTGGGGATTCACACAAGATTCCGACCTTCGATGCAAATGCGGGGTAGACCCACAGACCATGTCCCATTTAATAGCTTGCTCCACATGCCCCACCACTTGCTCGCGAGAGCAGTTAATGCAGGCAACCGACAACGCAGTCAGGGTTGCGGATTACTGGGCTAGGGAAATTTAAAGAAAAAGAAAGATAAGGTGTATTCTTGTCATCGACTCGATAGAAGAAGAAGATCCTTCCGCGATTACGCCATTATCCCTATATAACCTAACACCCTGTATCATAGTTATCAATCACACATATAACACCTAGTATTTCCATAAACCCTTGTAAAGAATCCACGTAAAATTGACTATTTCGGAATTAGTGTGTCGCATACGACCGAAAGTTCGGCCGCCGCGAAGGTTCCACCGCCGAACGTTACGCAGGTGTGCAGTTACTCTTAGTCGTTAGCGCACGTCTAGAAAACCGACCTTATATTATTAACCGACCTTATTAACTTAGAAAAAGAAAGCAGTAGAGTGCAAGTAGGTAGGTATACCTACTAGCCTTTAGGTACGTCTTCCCGCCGCTCGACCTAGTTATCTCATTCCCACATTTTCTAAAAGTCTGGCGTGATTATCAGAAGGATTTTACATTTTACTCGTGACCTAAATTAGTTTTTTTTTTATAACGGGCTCGTACTGTTGTATTTTATTTGGTGAGGTGACAATGTAAAAAGCTTATCTCAAAAATATTTATACCGGGTGTAAGGGACAGCGTCCCGCAAACTGATAGGGGTTGCTCAGACAACAATACTGAACACATATCACCAGGATTTTTTTTCAGGATATGAAAAAAGTCCTGATGGTAGTTGTTCAGTACCGTTGACTGAGCAACCCCTATAAGTTTGCGGGACGCTGTCCCTTACACCCCGTATACATCACAGTATTCAATTCACAGTACCTACGTTACTAGGCGCTCTGGCCGCTGGACTCCGGCGGGATCATCTGCCAGATGGCTCCTGTAGAGTCTACCACACTTTTTTAACTGAAGACCATGCCCATACAAAAGGTGATACAAGTATATCTTCTCTTTCAAGTAATCTGAACGCAATCCTTTCAATCTGAAGCCTATCGTGTCTGCAACAAGTGGCATCATCTAACTATGACGACCACGGCAAATTGCGCCATAACGCACAAGCCGAGGCGCCTCGCCACTCTCATTAAAAGATACATTACTCCTTTTATTCTTGTTTAGATTGCGAACTCTCTCACAGTCCTTTGTCTCATTTAGCATTTATTTACGGGGTATTCAATTTAAATACCGCTCCTTTCGCGTTTTATCGCAGCAGAAATTGGAGTCGGACCTCGGCTCCGTTTTATTTATTGTCAGTTTTGCTCTTGTTGTTTGTGCCTCGATTCCTGTATTTACTTTTGGAGATTTGTTTTGTTTAGCATTATGCCGTTGGGCCCGTTGTTGGTGTCTTAATTATGACGTAATATTTTTGTTTATACTTATTAGTTATTTATTAATTATAATTAACGGCGAAGGAGCATAATGTGTGTCCAATGGTAAGGGCACCGTAGCCTTTAACTGCGATTTGAGCGCAGGAGTGGTATCTATTTAAGCTTTGGAAAAAATCTACCACCACGTTTCAAGGAAGTAAAGAAGAAAAGTTCTTCGGGAACCAAAATGTCATTGCTCGGAGCGTGCGGAGGCGTAATTAAAACTTAAAACTTGTGTTATGGCTGAAGCTGGAGTGCGGAATGTGGACTGTGCCAAGTGTCGGATTTGGGACGTGCTCGGGGTCCGCAATGCGAGTGCATGTGACACAAAGCTGCGGGTCGCCGTCTCCCCGCTGCAACCCAAGACTCAAACCACGGGATACCCAGATACCCCTATTTTTACTAATCCCCGGTACACTTTCCCAGCCAAGTGGGACGCGCTATTCCTGACGTCAACACGTAAAAGCTTATCTCGGATTCTGAAGTAAATCTAGCTTGTTTATTAATGTTTGCTTACGCTGAGCAACTTTGTTGCTTATTAGAACTTACTGTTTATGTTTCACCCAGGAGTCCCTGGGTTACATCACTCACTGTCTTACCTCTACGTTCGTGTTGACTATTTCATTTTCAAGAAAGTTGTCGGAAGTAAGTTTAAGTAAAAATGTCGACGAGATTTTCTGTGGAACGCGGTTTTAGCAGCACATTGTGGATGTTTTGCGGCGCTTATTTTGCGCCTTGGAAGATTAAAGTCTGGCTCGGTGCGGGCTAATTAAAACCGAGGCACGCGAGCGGGCTGGCGTGCCCCGAGACTCGAGTTTCGAGCCCCGAGTCCCGAGCCCCGAGCCCCCCGGCCTCCGCCGCGGCCGCGATCTGTTTGCCCTCTAGTCTTTTTCAGCCGCCATCAGCGCTGCACCGCATTACTTATTATGCTCTTTGAGCTCAACCTCTTTATGCCTTTAAGATCATATTTATCTAGACCATCTCTTCGCTTAATCTTTCGAAGAAAAGAGAGTAAAACCGCTTATTTTCTTTAGCGAGTTTTCGTTTTAGTTAACTTTAGAACTAAAGTGGCTTGATGTGGTGGAATAATTCTGATTCCGAGTATAACGTGTAGATACATATCCGCGAATACGAAACTTTTATCTGAAATTGAATCAGACGTGTTATTACTAATGTACGGCATACAAACTCTCGTATGTGTAATTGTATTACCGGTTCAAAAGTTGTGACGTTTTAATTAAAATTACTGCTCGTTTTTGTGTTCACCCATCGTACGTGACATCCATTGTAACGTTTGTAACAAACTTTGTGAGGATTGCGGTCGTACAAATTATTTAAGGTTAGACAACTGGGAGATGTACAATATTGTATTCGAATCAACGTTGCTCGGAAAGATAGCTACAGTACCAGACGAGACTGTTAAGTGAGTTTTATTGTTCTCTCCACAATGGATTCTATAGTCCAGATTTATTTGTTAAAGTGTCTTTAATAACTTACAACAAACTACACAAATTTGAATTGTGGGATCCAACTCTTGAAGCAATGAAGATGATATATTTTTGGGAAATGTTAAATAAATAGAGCAGGATGAAAATTGGGAGGAGGTGTTCTCGTAAATATCCAGTGCTTACGTTTGGTATATGGACGGACATTATTCAGGCGAGTGCTCATGTAATTGCCGGTAGCTTTTAGCCGGTCCTGCCGCCGCCCCTGCCCCCCGCACCAGGGTCGGAGCCAGGTAATTAATGCGCTGGCGCACTGCTGTAAAAATGTTCAGGGATTAACGCTCGCATTATTTTAAACTCAGTCCGGTCCCGCTCTCTTACAGTTTTTTTTTTCAAATATTTAACTCTTTTTTTACACTTGAACCAAACAGTTGTATATTTTGAACTTTATTAAAACTTTTATTTTTTACCAAAAAGTCACAAATATTTAATTATACTACTATATAATTATAATTATGTATATCAAGTCCAAGACACAATATTAAACAATATTGCATGACAATTTTATACCTGTATGTATCAATAAAAAAGCTCTTTAGAATCAATATGTCCACATATCAGAACATTCATGAATGTTATAGAACTAGAGCACTGCAGTCAACAAGAGAGAGTTAGCTCCAATTCTATGTTAAATCCTCATTTGCATGTAGTCAGTGCGTAGCTGTTGAGATTAGATCGTCCAATTACAACGTAACAGACAAGGATTCGGCAGCTTCGGGCCGCCGGTCGTCCTCCAGAGGGCAGTTAGGTACTCCTCCAGAAAAGGAAAGTCACGAACTCATCGCGAGACCATTTCCGAGTCCCAACAAAATAAATATGTTTCGCTGATTCCAGGCGAAATTTGCAAGTCTGCCAAGAATATTCGTACCAAATCGTTTTCCTATAATTGGAGTACATGTGAATTTGTATTCAGTAGCGCATCCACCGCGGATGGAATTTCGCCATTTCGCGAACCCCGTCCTCCATCATGCGTGCTTATTGAAGTAATTTCTGTAACCCGCCTCCCTCAAAACCTCTAATTGAATTTTACTCTTCTTTATTTGGCGCGTGCCGCAAGGGCCTTCATATTTCGCTCGCGTGTTTGTTTATGTAGACGATTTACGGGTATTTTATTTATTCTATAGGATTTTAATTTTACAATAAATTAGATGAAAATGAAGTTAAATTACAATGGAAATGGAAACGGTATTCAACATAAAACATTTGCAAATAGCAAAGAATCATGATGGATTACTTGAAGAGATTTTCGTGTAAAATTTGATCAAACTTTTCTTTTCAATAAGTGGAATGAGCACAGACATAATGGTAATGAACTTTTTGGTTATAAAAAGCTGTATTCCGAGTTTTCTGTAAGTTCATAAATTATTAAGCCGGTCCTCTGGAGAGTTTTCGTTTGCCGTCTTTTATAGACAGGACGGCCTATAAAACAAATTGATCCGCTGGGGCTTGTTCCGCTCGATAGATAAATTAAAAGCGAAACAAACGGCGTAAACGTACCTTTGGATGAATATATCATTTTGATTTTCATTTAGTGTCGTCTAGAATGGAGAGTGGGTTTATTTCTGGCGTTATGGATGTGGCGGGTAATGTATGCAGAATTATTTGCCGAGAGCGACGAGACTCGGTGCTTGGAGGCTATCAGCATCACGCTCTGCTGCGCATGCACCGCTGCCGGCGCGGTATTCTCCATGTTTACCCTCAACTCTGAACTAAGAATCACGGAAACAACGCATATTCCCAACTAGAATAACCGGAATTAGGCAGATAAAGATTCAGCCAGCACAACGAGAGGAATATTAAATACAAGTGGGTCCGTTGTCTAGTCTGTTACAAACACCATGCTTTAATGTTGTTGAATCAAGCAATAAATTTACTGCCCAACAGGAGGTTTCGTAAGCCTCCAAATTGTCTTCCCGAGACAATAAACGTAAAAAATATTTCTTAGACAAGTTTATTTTATTAAGAAGTTATAAAAATAATTTAAACCAAATATAACTAAATTTCTTCAAAACTAATGGCTCTTATTTGTGTTCCACTCACATTTAATTTAGATTGAACACATCCGCAAGATGATCTAGTGTGGACATTATAAAGCCATAATGATGTCTCCGAATACACAAAAGAAATATGTCATCAACGTACCTATACGTTAGCTTATATAATGCTTGTAACATTAGAGGCTATTTTTACAGGAAATTTTTAGAAGAATGTAGCGAGCTGCCGTCGGAAGCCCAAAGCTCATTTCACGGTGTCGCACACATATTTTACACTATCCTAAATACTTTTACTCCCGAGCAAAAACCTTATTTACCAGAGTATTTACAGCTTTCAGCGCTCGGTTTTAGAGGCTAGTATAGTTCGAACCAATTTAATAATTCAACAGTATCTTTACTACATGGTCTAGTTTCGACGTAATGTATGCTCGCATGTGCTTGCTGCTGGAACAAAGAATGAAAGTCGTAACTTCACATTATGAAAGTTGTTATGCCGTCGTAATTTTGTACACACCTAGTTCCTTCTACTTACTTTGTTACTTTATAGATAACTCTCCGCTTTTATATGTGTGTCTTTTAACAAAAACTTTTTAAATTACTTTCTCAAAATTATGTGAGCTTTCTGATGTGTCCACGTTCATGTAGATTTATATTTGCATTTTTACTTATTCAGTCGTATGAGTGGGAAAATAATCGGATTTAGTCTCGCATTTCTGCTCTGAGCAAGCAAATATACTCAAACAGCCCTGTATGGAGTGCCTTCTGACATAACGGGGAATTTAAAGCCTCGAAAACCGTGCGCTAGGGGCCACGGCGTATTAGAGAGTGCACTAAACCGCCTTATCTCCCCTACTTGTTTAGATAGATGGCAACGTCTTCCGGAGAATGCATCTTTAAGGAGTTCGCAGATAAGATTTTATGTTCAGAATAATGCCTGTCGAAGAAAGCATTGTGAGGGTCTCTGAGTCTATGAATTGAATAGAACATAAAACAGACAGTTAGGAGGAGAGAGCTCTGAATTGCATGACTGCGAAATGAATATGTAGGTAGAGGTTAGCTATGTTGGTTAGAGCAATAACTGTTACCGGTCCATAGTGAAGTGGTGCTCGTAGCTCATCAGAGCGTTTTATTTGACGAGCATTTCCGAATGTGGAGCGGATTGGCAGCGAGGTGGGGGCGGGGGTGCAGAGGTCGCGCCACGGGCGCTGGCGGCACCTCACAGGTCCACTCCGTTCACTTACTGACCTACATCCGCTTTGGCACCGCTCACAATCGCCGCTTCAACTTAATTGTGCCGACACTTCGGGCCTCTCCTAACGATTGTGCCGCAATCGCCGATTTAAGGGGGTAGGACTGCACTGTGACCGGCCCGCGTAACCTTTGCGCCAGAAACACCGGCCGCAGCCGCCGCCGCAGTGGAGATGACGTTATGCAAATAACGGCTTTGTAATTTTGCAATTCAGGCGTTTGTTAGTGAAGCACTTTTCATGTTTCACAAAAATAAATTGCCGCTGCGGTGCATTCCGGCGTTGAATGAAGTTAAAATGGGACACGTTGTCGGAGTGCCACGTTACAGACATATTAATGAAAGAGGGGGATTACAATTTGCCTTTGTGATGGCGTCGTCCAATTACATTAATCCCGCGTAGTCGCAGCGAGGCGCCCGCCGCAAGCAACTTGATTAAAAATTCTATTAGTTGAAAGGCAGACGTCTTCTTAATAGATAAAGTGCACGTAGTTCCGATTTTTGTATGAACTTTCAGCACTGATTTCTGCTGAGGTAGAGCTATAATGGAAGCGATACATTCGATTCTCACAGAATAGCTGTTAGCTGCTGAGTAGGTACTGAAAATTTCAGTTAGATGCAATAAAGTTGAAAATGTTTTAGGTTTTAAAGTATCCTTAAGAGTACTTAGCAATAAATCAATGTAAGCGGTTGGAGTGCAGTAGCGAGTCGTGGGGCCAAGAAAAGGCGAGTTGAGTAAGAACATAGAATAGTAGAAGTAGCCTCTAGTACGAGGCCAAGAAAAAGGCGAGTTGCAGATACACTTTAGAGACAACGGTGCGGTTGAAGCGGGTCGGGCAGTCGGACTTGCGGTGGCTATCTCGACGGGGGACAGATTTACGCGAGATCTCAGACACATCTTCAGCTAGATACGAGAAATAGTAGTCGCCCATTGAATAAAATAAACCGTCTTTTTCTATCTAGTCGTAAAGGAGTGGTAGGAATAGCATTATTGTACCTACCTATTAATAGCAGTATTGTAATAAGGGTTGCTCAGTCAACGAAACTGAACAACTTTCACCAGAAAATTCTTTCAGGAAATTAAAAATAAATTGACTTTCCCATTCAAAATTACCACCTCGATCAGACAATTTGTATGGGATAGCCAATTTTTTTTTTAATTTCCTGAAAGAATTTTCTGGTGATAGTTGTCAGTTCTGTTGACTCAGCAACCCCTTTTAGTTTTCGGTAACGCAGTCCCCCCGGTATGATTTGCGTATTATCCAATCCATTTATTTCATAAAAAACAAAGCATGACTTTATTTATGTTTCCTAAAATGTATAAGTTTATTATAGGTACCTACGTATATACCTACCCCACACTTGTCCAGAATGACCAGAATATTGTTTTAAAAGTATACCTACCAGTTTAGCTCGCTCATAAAACGTTAATAGCAAGGCCTCCCAACTCTCCCGAAGTTTATGAAACGTTTACCGAGAATTGTTCTTTTTGAGTACACAGGGAGTCCTGGTCCTGTGAGAAAGTCGTCGACAGGTTCTGTGAGCTCTTTGTAAATACAGACTATGTTATTTGAACAGGCACTGATTTACTTTCGCTTCTGGGACGCCTCGTATTTGGAGAATTTTCAGCCTCCGTCCGGATTATTTCGGTATAATAACTGAAATTCGGGCTATCTGAAAATAATCCGATTAAAAAAGTTAAAACAAAACAGAGAGTGTGTAAATTCAACAGAGTATAAATTCTATTGAACACAAATACTTAGTTTATTTGTACATTGGTCCAAAATAAAGGGTCAGTCAGTATAGATATAGATGGGCGCTTGTTATTTTCTGTTTCAGTTGAATGTAAAATAATAAAATTTCCACCTTTGAACAAGCTCGGATGGTGTAATGGATAGGGCCGCGACCTTCTGTGCAGGAGGTAGTGGTTCGAATCCCACCACGTACCAATGTGTTTTTCGGTTTTCGAATTTGATATGTACGTTTATTTGGCGCTTTTACGGTGAAGGAAAACATCATGAGGAAACCTGCACACACCTACGAAGAAATTCAAAGGTTGTGTGTAACCTAATCTAGGATTGGGTCTGATTTCCCTTCTGGGTTGCGGAAGTCAGATGGCAGCCGCTCTGTGTAAAAACCAATACCCTCGTTCAATCACCTATATTAGGTAGCCGACCCCGTGAAATACGGGAAAAAGGCTAGGAGGATGACTCTTGAACAATTTAATAGAGCTAGCAACCTATTATATTTCTTTACGTAGGTCTTCTTCTTGTCCTGAGGGTTTCGAGTCGATTAACCCGTTGCGCCCGTGTATCAGAGTTTCTAAACCGCCTATAATAGCACAGCTAATTATAGGCTTAACTTGGTTAACTACTGTTAAAGACAGCGGCCTGGACAGACGGCTTAACGTGCCCTCCGAAGCACAATTTTTTTTTCTTCCAGTTGATTCAGCCTGAATTGTCCTAACCTAACTGGGGAAAAATTTCACAAAGTGATAAATTGGCAAATATCAACTTAGTTTTCCCCCCTGGCAATCGAACCCAGAACCTCCAGATCGGGGGCCATGGGTAGGCCTAGACCTGTCATTATAATACCTGAGCACCACTTGTTCGAAACATTTTCCTCTCTGCAGAGAATGTAGGTCGACTGAAAATTGAAAAAGTAAACTTTTCTACATTGAAGGCCGATACCAATGATGCTCATGATAGACTTCCAATTTAATTTGCCTGAAATCTATATAGCGCACAAATAAATTTTCCATTTCGTTATTGCTTATTGTTTTTGGCAATCAATAGCCGTTGAGCGGTGGGGACATGTAAATGACGGAGCGAAAACAATTCCATTTAAATATTGAAATGATTTTAAAGTGGTAAGCGGGTGCGGGTGGTGTCGCGGCTGGCGAGTTCACGCGAACTGCTGTCGCGATGGAGTGCGATACTTAAGTAAGGTCGACCAACGATAAAGCGATTCTCTATAGTTCGACAGACCTGTAGGTCGACTCACTTCATAGAGACAAATGATAGGGCTGTACTAGATCTTTATTTCGGATAAAGCCTAAATAGGACTGATGTTTTCCGAGATATGAGCATTTTAATTTTGACAGCTGTCAATCGAATTGAAAATCTTGCCCAGATCCAGTATGTTGCTGCCGTATGTGTGTCGATCTAACGTGTGTCGGTCAAAAATGATGTCGCTATAAAGTGAGTCGAACTAGAGTGAATCGCTCTATCGTTGGTCGACCTTAAGTATCGCACTCGTCGCAATGTCAGTTCAGCCTCATTCGACGGTTTGCCGATGTACTTGTTGCGGTATTTAACCGGCGATACTATCTGCATAATGCGGTCGTCAGAGTTGCCCTGCCTGCGATGCTACACCTCGTTACCATGGAATTACATTTAACCCCACTTACCCATATTGCCAATTTAGGAGAAATTAATTTACGATGCGATTTGGCAACGCTGTTGTGCTCTATTAAATTAATTGGGAATTTGTATTAACTAAAAAGTGCTTTGTTGATAGGGATTGAAGTTTGATTAATAGGGTGAGTCAAAATCTTCTAAAATAGGGCTGAATTTCGCAATTGTGTCACGATTGTAGCAATCAAAATTAGGTGTTATTTGTCCGATTGAATTGACACGGATATTGGCTGCTAATAGGGTAGCAGCGTGTCGTTCGTATCGCGGCCATATAAATCGCTGCACACAGTTCGTTAGATGTTCAAACAATGACTTCATTAGCGTTGTAATAGCTGCGGTGTTCGACCGCCAGTCACCGGTAACTACCCGCCGGTCGCAGTCAGAATTCGAATACACGTTACACTCGTACATACATGCGTGCCAGGCCTCGCCAGTCCGAATTATTGCGTGCCAACAACCGAAAGCATATGTACATTACATACCCGTTATCAGCAACAACGGCGTCCAACAAGCGGCACATAATTCGCGGAAGCGTGACTCATTTCTCGAAACAATGATATTTTCAAACTATTTCGTGATATGTGGGTCATTAAAAGATAGGCAGGTCCTTAAAGTTTAATAAATTTAAGTAGGGGTAGTTGTAAAGGTTATAGTCGCGGAGTCACGAGAGGTTGCGTGTGCGCCTGCCCACCTGCCAATAATCACGGCCTATTGCGCCACACTCATAATTAGGCTCCGACTGAAATTGCAACTGCCAGGTCTGCACAGTATTTTCTTCGTGCTAATATCTAGACGAATTTGCCTTCATTGAAATAGGAGCTTGGAAATAATTAAGCCTTTTTCGTGCTTAGCTTTTTTGTAGACAAATTGAACGCTCAAAGCAAATTGCTGAATTCGGTCCAACTAAGACATTACATAGAGACTCGATGACGATTAAGGTCGTTCTTATTTCGGAATCGTTCTATCATTCTGCTTGTTCTACATGAAGTCTAGACGGATTAAATTGAAATTGTGTTTGCTAATCAAATTTTAACCCAACTACGCTGTTATTTATTTTTGTGTGTGTCTGTTTTTTACCCGACTGTCAAGAAAGGATTATTAATTTTATTTCGTTAATTTAATATCTGTTTCGTTATTTTCAGATCACATACGAGAATTCACGTGCGGCAATCTTTTCTACCGCACCCTGTATGTGAACGAAGAGAGAAATACGCTTTATGTCGGTGCTATGTGAGTATTATGAGCATTTTAATATCTTGTTTTGGCCATTTTAATATACATTCATTTGTCCATGTCGATTTTAATATTCATAGCTATGGCGCCATTCATATTTTTAATTAAGTGTTAATAAAACAGCTGACCTAATTATTGAAGAGAAAATACAGGAAATACTGACAATATAATTTCTTTTTATAAACACTCACGGACGTACGTTAGTTCTAATTTAAGTATTTTTATATGTACTCTAGCCTGGAGATTAAAAGCGGACTTAATTATCTTTTATATCAATTCGTAGAATTTTCAATGTCATCAAAAATAATGCATGTCATTATAAGTATCAACAAATAAACCTAAAAAGTCCTTGTTTATATTTGTCCGTACATTAGCGGCGGGCGGCTATCTTACTCTATCATTACGCAGAGTAGTTAAGATACCCATCTGTTTATTTATCTAGTGCAGGTAGTAGGCAAAATGACAGGTTTTATACGAACCCTTTCATCATAATTATATATACGGCGAGCGCGTACATATGTATTCATTAAGTAGGTATACAACACGGCAGCAAATTGATCGTTATTAGGCCGAGCCAGTGGGAATGGACAGTTCTTTAGCGCACCAAAAATAAGTTCTTCTTAAGGTGATTCCTACCGGCAAATGGTTGTTTTTAAAAGGATATTTCTCCTAAACGAATCAATGGAAAATTCTAAACATCTAAGAAATTAATTCACGGTCTACAATTGCAAGATTTGAAAATATTCTAGTTCATAAATAAGTATGCTTAAAAAAATCTGAAAGTAAACCTGTTTTTATCAGTAAATTTGATATTCCTTCTAAACTATTAGCAGCGCTTTCACGGTTCCTTCGGGAAATTATCCGTATTATGATCTTAAATTGGTACATAGCATGTTTTAATACGACGCTTAGTTTTTATGGAATAGGCTTTTGTGCGTTTTGCACACATTTTTGACGCGGCCACGGACGTAACCGCCACGCCCTAGCGCGCGCTGATTTGAACGATATTCTAAGGCATTACGGGCGATGGTTGCATATCTTGAAATCAACCTTCTTAACTGCCATGAGCGGTCTAAAATACTTATCTATCAAATAAGTGAAGTGATGAATAAGAAACATTAGTATTTTTCGTTAGGTATATGATTTTATGACTCTTACTATTATTGGAATTCTACAAATTGAAACTTCGTTTTGAAATGCTACCACTTTTTTCGGCTTTAAACGCTAGTACCTCAGCTCTACCACGCTCCAAATTAAAAATGTTTTGCCTGTTAGCTTCACTCAACTTTATTTTAGATTTGGAATTCAATGGCAGTACAACTAAAATTATTTACAAAATTTCAAATAAAAGTCGGTATAAAAAACGCAACGGTTTAAATATTTTGGAGCGCATTGGAAGTACCCCAACAAGTCTGCGACATAATAATGATTTACCCAGGGGAAATGGAGCCGAGACATGGCACAGAAATTACCCACTATTTCTGTCAGCGCTTATTTGAACTTGCTCCTTCCAATTGACGGTTTAAGGCGCCACCAGCCGCCAGTCGAATCAATTTAAGCGTTTGTCAGTTGGAAATTGTATAGAGTACTGTTACTTTTCAATAAACTTTTTGGAACTATTTACTACAAGATAAATAAGGGATCCTTCTTATCCTTATGACATTTATTAAATTAATGTTATTTGTATTATTTACTTTTAAACTTAGGTTCGTATTTTATGAAGTGATCTCAAGATTGGGAGCAATATAAAGTATGGATTTGACAGGCCTATTTGTATTGGAATGACATTTCTGATAAGAACTCAAACTTGATGTCAGCCTCAATAGCTTTATTACTACGGACCGTTTATAATAAGATAAATTACGTTTTTTTTTCGAAGGAACCATGAAAACGCTTCTTATGAAATTAGTAAGAATAAGAAATTTACTGTTAAAACAGCTTCACATCCGTTTTTTAGTATAACTTATTTATGAACTATACAGTATTTTTGCAATTGTAGACCATGAACTATTTCCTTAGATTTATTTATTTATTTATTTATATTTATTTATAGATGTATATTTTTTTGGATTTTTTCATTGATTCGTTTAGGAGGAATAATATCTCATACATAAACAACCATTTGCCGTCTATTCTATAGGTATATTCCCCTTAAGTAAAGAAGCGCACACATCGAGCATTAAGTCTGTTTGCGCAGTGCCGCGGTGTCTGAGCCGGTAAACCTTTTTGGTAGATTTGACCCCGTGCATTAACTCGGAAGACAAAAGAACAATACAAAGCCACGGGAAAAGAAATGTGTTTGTTTGCTGAAGAAAAAAATGTGAGTTTGTCCCAGTTTCCTTTTGTTCGGCCCGCAGTGTGTGCTCAGGGCGATATAAACTTATTGTATTTGTCAAATTTTATATAAACAATATATATTAAGTCACGCTTATGTCTGTTGTGGGGCAGGCAGTGTGCTAACAGCCGCGTTTATATTCGCTGCGTTTGAAAAAAACCAATTGTCTGAAATGAAATACCTACTAAGTTTTCTGCTTTTTACAATCTACCTCATTATGTTTGAGCGCTTGAAAGAAGCAGCTGGTAAATTCTATATTTTTTTATCATAAATAAATAATAAGAGTCACATGGTCACATAAACATAAAAAATATATAAAAATATAGAAACCATAAATAAAGAGGCCGCCGGATTTGAACGCAGAAACATATTTTATAATCAAAGTCAAAATCCCCCTCGGGTAAAAATTCTTAATTTCTTAATTTTCATTCATAAAATAGCACTGTGAGACCCAAATTTCATAAAATACATATTCTGTAAAAGGATTTTCTGCAAGTGCCACACACCAAATACTAATATCAATAAATCACTTGTGTGCATTCAAGTGATATAAAAGCTTCTTACGGAGTTGGAAGTAGGCACCTGAACGCAATTCACTTCTCTCCATTCGATCACTTTTATTACAAAAACCTTTTTAGAGTACGTCATAAAAAAGTAAGCTAATAAAATTAGTACTAATTACCATTTTTATTACAGCCACTTGGTTAACTCCCAAGTTGGCTCAGAGAGGACTCTACTTAATTTAATACTACTCTATATTAATTACTTACGTAGGTTCTACCTACTGCCTAATAAAACAATGGCTTGCTCGCTTTCTGCCCTTTTTAGGCCCTTGTGCGAAAATAAGGTCGCTTATTTGAAGTTGTAATCTGTGTTAAGCTAGCTGGTATCTGTGAGATTGTTTCAGCGTTGTTATCGTAATTAACTAAGTTATTGAGATCAATCAGATAATATTCAAATTAATTTATGTGTTTCTAAAATTTAGAAACATTTAGAAAAGTTCCAGATGCGATATAACCATTTTAAATTGTTCCTACCATTATGTTATCATGAAATTTGCTAACTGTTTGAAAAATGATTTCTTAACAATCAATTGATATTATAGACATTGCATAGCACAAAACAAAACTGTTTGAAATAGATAGCCACTGGAGCATCATAGTGGGAGAACAATGTGGCTTTATTTGTTCGGCCACAGGAATCTTTATAAAACTTAATCGTGCTAAAAGAAAGAGCAATGGGACTAAAGCGTCGTATTGTACATTACACTACACCAATTATTTTATCTCTTTGGACGGCGAGCTGCAAAAAGAACAAAAAGAAACAACGCTCCGCCTTGTTTAGCACACATGCTGCCGACAAGACTGTTTATTCTATTTGTGGAAGAATAAATTAAGTAACTTATTCAAATACCAGAATAGTGGCCCGTCCAAGTCCACATTTTAGTCGTCAATTACACGACTGTGCTGCGAAAAATGGGGGATGTAAAAAGTATAGCTGTTTTATTTGAAAGTAGCAATATTATAATATTTTTAAACAGGTTGTTTTTATCATATTGGTCAATGATTTATCCATAATAGTTAAGTGAGATGTATTAACAAAAATAATTATGTGCTGGTTGTGCAAATAAAATGTCTTTTCTTTTCAAATCTAAACGGAATTATTTTTGTTGCAGGGATCGAGTATTCAAACTAAACATGTCGGATATAAGTCAGTCACATTGCGAGGTAAGCAAATCCTTTCTATAAAGGTTGTTTGGTACATGGTTGCATATTTCTCTTGAGTAGCTCAGCTCATATTTCTACAACTTTTCTATGACTGTTGGAAAATCTAAAAAAAATGATTTTTATACAAATTGGCATCGGCCAATTCATCGGATCAGGGTTGTATTTTCGTAGGCTTAGCTAGGGAGTTTTGCAACCATCTACAGAAGAAGATCCTCTATAGTGCATTCACGGATCGAGTTCGGGGATCTTCCCTGTGAACTCGATTCTAGCTCAAGAGACCTTGTAATAGAGATGCACTTGAGTGGGTCGTATGTTCGTGTGTCCTCTATAATATTCGTTTACACTCCTTGGATTTTGAAAGGGATGCTTTTCAGCCATTTTGCCGGCTTTAAAAGTGCAACTTACTTTTACGTGGCTCGTACGTTTCCCACCTGAGTACCATCATCCCTTTCAAACGTTGGCCCTTGTAATTACGTCTGCACTCCGCTCGCTCTCCACAAAAAGGAAAATTAGAAAATGTTTACTTAAGTATTATCTACGGAAGCAGGAGGGTCTAAAGTGCACAATATCTTTTCAAATTAATTGAAACGATAATACTCCGCCGTATCTCAGTTTCTAATCTTTGTAAATAAAATTAAGCTTCGGATAACGTTTAGGTTCGTTAACGCAATCTGGAATTATCATTGATATATTAAGTGGGCATGAATCTTTTTAATGAAAATAAAAGTAAATTATTATTTATGTAGGTATCGTCTTTGTTACCTGATCCAAATGTTTGACAGAACTAAATTATTAAATGGTAATTTAAACGTCTGCCGTTCCGTTATAGATTTATATTAGGTATCTTATTAATTTTAAAGCCTTTAGCTACAGATTTACGAGTGATTCTTTTTTTCAGAGGGATGCTCTTCTACTGGAAGCGAGTAACGTGGCCCGTTGCGTCAGTAAGGGAAAGTCAGAACCCTTCGAGTGCCGGAATCACATCAGAGTATTGCAACCGCTTGGTGACGGCGAGCGGTTGTACGTGTGCGGAACCAACGCGCATAGTCCCAAGGACTATGTGGTCTATGTGAGTTTTTTTTCTTAAAATTATTTAGTTGTTCAGAAGAATACTAGATTTCTAATTTACCTTCGTACGATTATAGGCCATAATAAAATTAAACAAAGTTACAAACGTTAGACTCTCGTACAGATTTCCGCCATCATTATTACGTTAGTACCTAAAGCTAGGCCATTACCTTGATTGTTTCCTCCCACAGCTAAACCTGACACATCTCCCTCGTCACGAGTACGTGCCTGGCGTCGGGCTCGGTGTTGCCAAGTGCCCGTACGACCCGGCGGACAACAGCACGGCCGTGTGGATCAACAATGGCAACCCCGGCGGCCTACCCGCACTCTACGCCGGCACTAACGCAGAATTCACAAAAGCTGACCCGGTCATATTCCGCAACGACCTATTCGATCTACGAACGGGACAGAAAAAGTTCAACTTCAAAAGAACTTTGAAATACGACTCGAAATGGCTAGACAGTAAGTATTAAATATTAAAGTTCAAGATTAAGCATCTAATTTTCGCAGCGGCGAAGTTATTAAACGTAAATCCTTGTTCTAGAAACCAACTTTGTCGGCTCATTCGACGCTGGAGAATACGTGCTATTCTTCTTCCGCGAGACGGCGGTGGAGTTCATGAACTGCGGCAAGGCGGTGTACTCCAGGGTTGCCAGGGTTTGCAAACAAGACAACGGGGGCAAACACATACTCAACCAAAATTGGGCGACGTATTTGAAAGCCAGACTAAATTGTAGTATACCGGGAGAGTTTCCTTTCTACTTTGATGAAATACGTGAGTTAAATAATTTTCTTAGACCTTTCTCAAAAACGTTTTTGCCTTTGACAAGAACCTTAATGAAAATTCGTGTAATCGACATTCTACAAAAACAAAAAAAAACCTGCGGCATTAAGATTTATATACAGGCTTACAGTGAGAGGTTTTTATAAGTTCCTATCTCACCTTTAATTTTTATGCAGAGAGTGTATACCAAATGCCGGATGACCCTACCCGGTTCTACGCGGCGTTTACCACGGGAGCCAGTGACGGCTTAGTTGGTTCCGCCATCTGCACTTATACCATGGAAGACATCCAAGAAGCTTTTGCTGGAAGGTTCAAAGAACAGGTAAGATTTTTATTATACACATCAGATACCAAATAGTTATCAATTTCTTTAAACATCCTTCCTGAATCTAATAACTTTTGGTCTCTATTATACTCGTAAATATTTATTTATCATGGAAAATATGTCTGAAAATTTCTGTAGTGGTTTGATTAATATTCTTCAGGAGAATGTTCTTATTTAATTATAGGTTTCCCTTATTTCCTCGCTACACGTGTCTTCTATCCTTATATTCCATTTTAATATTGTCTCTAGTTTCGTGATTAAATATAATTTACTATTGAACAGGCGTCGTCCAGCTCAGCATGGCTGCCAGTGCTCCGCGCGAAGGTGCCGGGCCCGCGACCTGGCACCTGCGTCAACAACACCGAGGATCTGCCCGATAACGTGCTCAACTTTATCAGGTACTGGATCACTGGATTATCTTGTCACCCTAATATGTATCAGCTATTAGGAGTATCTGCTTGATAAGCATGTTATCGGGTGAAGTCTTATATGGGTTTGCTATGACCTCAAGTCTAGGTCAGCTTAGACAGAGACGAAGTTGACGGAGGAGCAAGTTTACCAAAAAGCAACGCTTAAGCTCAAGCGCTTAGTCCGCATTAGTGGAATGACAACTTTGTACGAATTTGTAACGCGTTGTGCGCAATGTAATATTGGTAATCAAATCACAGAATGCATATACCTACCTACTTGCTGAATATTTTAGATTTATCACTGATTTATGACTTGCGAAGCGTATGAGAAGAATTGGAATCTTGCTATATTGCACTGACGCCATATTTTACCGGCGCTGCTGTACTGCATTCAATAGGCACCTACTAAAGGCACCTAGCTATAACATGCCTCACGTCACGCGTCGCGGTTGTACCCGTCGGCGGCTAACCGCGCGTCTCGACTTACCAATTTTCCGTTCGAAAGCGTCACGTTCATGAAGACTTGCGGTTTACATACATGATTTAGCCTGCTACAAACAGCGCTTTGAATTACTTTTCTGAACCATTCGACCCTAAAATCTGTCGAAAGTGTAGTCAATTATTGCCGAAATTAGATCGTTTCGTCTTGTGCTCCCCTGCGACTAATCTGTACAAGGTAGAAACTGGCATTAGTAGCGTGGAGCGTGTGTTCCCTAATTGGGTCACACTCGCATGCTTTAATTGATGGCGCGGTGCGAAATCCTTAATAGGTACAACCAAATCTCACCCCAAGCTCCATTTTGCTTCCAAGACGGCTTTACCTCTCTAAATATAGAGAGAAGATCGCTATTGTTCAACTGAGGAATTTGATTTTGACGTTTGTTGAATTGAAGGCAATCCTATTCAGAATTAAGTTATTTCTGGATAAGTAAGAAGCCAATATTATTTCTTGCTCTTTAGATCACACCCACTGATGGATTCAGCGGTACGCCATGAAGGAGACGCTCCAGCTTTCTACAAGAGGGACTTGGTGCTTACCACTATTGTGGTGGACAGACAGTTTGTGGACATGTTGGGAGACGACATCACTTATACAGTGTTTTACGCTGGCACCAGTAAGTTGCATCACTAAAAGCCTTCAATTTATGAATTTATTGCGCAAGTTTCAGGCATGGTAACATCTCAATACTTGTTCACAGGCACAGGTGAAGTGTACAAGATAGTACAATGGGCTGGAGGTGGTTCCCGAGTCGCTGATGTGTGGAGAGCATCAGGAGACGAGCCAGTGCGAGCTCTAGCGTTGTCTAGAAGGGTGCACTCTTTGTACTTGGCCACAGACTACAGATTACGTCAGTTGCCGTTGAGAGCTTGCACGCATAGGTAGGTACCTAAAAGATCATGTATATTATTTTATTTTTTTTCGTCTTTTTTGAACGGAGGATTTTATATGGGATTCTTGTAACAGGTATGATAGCTGCGTGCGTTGCGTCCTCGACCCGTACTGCGGTTGGGACAAAGAAGTAGGCGCGTGTCGTCCATACACGCCAGGACTTCTCCACGACGCAACAAACTCTACACCTTCAATATGCGAGGCCAGTGCACCTCAGAGAACCGTCAGAGCCAGTTATGGCCAAAGCGTCCATCTTGCTGCCTTCGGGAAAACACCCGAAGCCCTGAAAGATCAGCAGGTCACATGGTATCATCACTCCAGAGAGAAGGGACGATATAAAATAAATTTCAAGTAAGTTACGTTTTCTTAATCTGGGATTCCTGGGAATTGAAAGGTACCTACTTTTATTCCGGTCCAGACATTATGTTTGCTCTCTTGTAATCTCAGTGAATGTTTTTACAGTTGGGACCGAGTCCTTGAAACGTCGGAGCGAGGTCTTGTTCTGTTGTCAGTGACAGAGTCGGATCGAGGGCGGTATGAATGCTACTTCGGACCCACCCTCATAGCTTCCTACAACTTGGACATTGACGTTCATAGGTATGTTATCACTTCAAACATTTTTTTTTTTATTTTTCAGAGAATCTGGATCTGATACGACAAAAATGTATCGGCCCTTCTGATAGTATGTGGTTACCGCATGCTCTTTGGAGGCCAAATACTAGACTTTAGTTTTGTGATGCCCTAACTATAGGACTCTAATTAACTGTTTTCATAATATTGTTGTAGATGTACACAGCCCAGCAAGTCACAGGAGTATAAACAGGTGTACTCGGACTGGTGTCACGAGTTCGAGAAGTACAAGAGCGCTATGAAGGCCTGGGAGTCAAGGCAAATGGTAAGTCAATAGATGTTCATAAAAACTCAACACCAGAGTACTTCGGGTCATTCGTCGACTCGATGTCTCACTCGAGAACAAGATCATAGTCTCTGAATCAATCCTTCCTTTTGGGCTAAAATGCACACCGCGTCGTTTTTAACGTCTTAAAATTTTGTTTCTCAAGTAAATAGGTCATTCATAACTATTTTGATTGCTGTAACTAACTTGGTCAACAATCACTTAGCATGTGTTTTGTTTCCATGACTCGAAATTACCCCCAATTCACTTATTTTTAACTCGACAACTCTGCGGTATGAATATTTCAGGTCAAAATTATTCATAATCACGCGGACTTATAAAATGTTTTTAGGATTACGTTGCGTATGATTGGTTAATAACGTAGATATTATTATTTACCGTTTTCGTGACGTCGTAGTATCGTAAATACTACCTAATATACTGTGGTGTATAGGGGATTACATACGGATTTTATTCTGTCAATATTCTTGCGTAGAAAATTTTGTGTATAAAGAATACAGGACTTGACTTTACTATAATTATCTTTTTTTAATTTAAAAACAGCAAAGCAAAGTACTCTACTTAATTATTTCGATACTGAACTGCACAGTTTTTCAACAATTATCATACCTAAAGTTAAAGCCATACCTAATTAGTTGAATGTGATTTGTTACAAATCTGCAATTGGTAAACCTTGGCACTTTGGTAGACGGTTTTCATTATAATTCCTCTTAGGAATAACGAAACACTACACAATAACGTTATTGTTTTCCCGTAATAAGCCTTCATTGTTGTTGATATCTGAGCAGAGAACTGTTTAGGTATCTAAATTATCTTTGAATCAAGGTATTACTTTCTTATATTTGTTGTATCAATTTTATTTTATTCCTTTAACTTTTATCCTGTTACCCGGATTTCCTTTATATTTCTTTGTTCATAAACCTTGTTTGTTGCAGCAATGCTCAAAGAGCCTGAATGCATCGAGCCAGCAGAACTTGGGCAACGAGATAGTGGCGTCGCTGCGGTGATAGGGCTCCAGTGATTAATGGACGATTACACACCGACCTCGCTAACATAAACTATCCGATATTCGTCGACAGCTTCGTACACCCCTACCAATGTACATAAACGCCTTCTTCAACTCGAAAACTATAACTAGAAACTCGAAATGACCATGAAGACAAAAAGCATGTTTCGGTTGATAAGGCAACACCATTAAAAAATAACTAATGAGTGAGTACCGCAAATAAACGTCGTTATTCCCGTCGCTAGAGACAGAAGTCGATAGTAGGGGTGCGGCTGTCGAAAGGGGAATGATAATGTAGTAAGGGGATGATCTGTTAAAATAGATTTGTTGGTCGTTTCCCGGAGCCAGTCGTTCCGCAGACTGCCCGTGATGGATCACTGACTTCTGCTCAACTTCCCCAACATTGTTCATTACCCCTCAACCACAGTAAAAGTAAAAAGAGTAGTAACATGTGTCGGAAAATAGTTAAGCAGTACATTCCTGCGAGATTTCGAGGCGTTTAAGAGACGTGTTTTGGCTGTTTGATTATACAGACGTTTTACTGCTCCTTATACTTTTACTGTGGCCCAACAACAATTGGAATAACTTATGCTACGAGGCAATGTTGATCGATTAATTTAACTATTGTTGATGAAAGCGACTGAATATAATAAGCTGGAAAACTGTTATCGGAATTATTTCAGCGCAGTAATCTGTAATTGTACAAAATAAATGTGTTTTTCGCCTCTGCATTGGAATTGTAAATATTTCACGAACGTAACATGGTGAGTGAAGTGTAGCGCCGCTACGAAATGCTGTGATATCAGTTCTCGTTGGATTACCTTTTGGCATCGTCACCGTGAAAAATTAAATATGGCCGCTTTATTTAAGACAATTTGTTGAAAACACACGTTTTTTAAGACAGAATCTAGACCAGATATTTATTAAGCATTTATTAATTATTATGTTTATAGAGTCACGACATAAAATTATATTATGTAAACTAATGAGCAATAGGTATGAACGCCAATTTAGATGTAAGATTTTGTAAAGCTTGTGTGCGCAAGGGAGGATGTGTTGACGCATAGAGTCGATTCATTAGAGCTGTAATTAATTGATTTTCTGGTAGTTTTGTTGGACGTGTTCCACGCATGTTCGGAGATCGCGTGTTCGACTCCTCGGTATTGTTCAAAAGTTTCCGTTTGTGTTTCTAAGAGTTAGTGTTATTGATTCATTGCCATAAAATGTAATTTTAGGCCCGACTTCGGACTTGGAAACCGAATTTAATAGAAGTTTGAATTGTTTCGTTCAGTTTAATATTAGATATCTCGCTAGAATAGTGCCTTGTGAAGCATGCTTACGGTATAATAAAATCTTTAATTATAATATTTTTGTGTAAAATGTAAAAATGATGGGTAGGATTAACGAGATAATTCATATTATAGTGAATTGTGAAATAAAGCAATAACGTTCCACTGAAATTAAAGTCGCCAGTATTACTATAAATTATTTGCCGAGTAGAAGTGACGTACTCGTAGTTAAGGTGGTCGGAGAGCTGTGACAGTGGCGCCATCAGTTTTAAATTAATTATGCCTGAAATACAAAGAATTTATTGAATATTTTACGTTTGGTGACAATCACAACTAAGGGTCCATTATATAATAATTTACACTAAGCTTAAAAGCTATGTGTTGCAAATGTGCTAAAAGTGGCCACATTGGAGAACTTTTAGCACATTTGCAATACATAGCTTTTTTGCTTAGTGTGAATTATTATATTAGTTGTGATTTTCGCCAAACGTTAAATATTCATGAAAATGTTTGTATTTCAGGCACAATTAATTTAAAACTTGATCGCGCCACTGTCGCAGCTCTCAAATCCCCTTTAGAGTTAAGTGTAAGAGATTAAACAATTTTATCTGCAATAAGCTGTAGAATGGTCCTGAAAACGATTTCTTTTGTAGCCTCTGACAATATGGCACGAAATTAAAATGTTATAACGATTTTCATTTACTATATAGGGTCTTTATATAGTAAATAGGGGTACAAGGTATCCAGGACTAAGATCTCATAAGTATTGCTGTTTTGACTCTGTTTTTTATACAATGCAATAATAATGCAGATAGTAGGTTGTTGTCAAATTCCTTTTTCAAATGTTAAAGTTAAAAGTATTGTAAATAATTTATGAAATTTGGTAGAAAGATTGCTATTATATGTTTATTGTAAAAATGTATGAGATAAGATAGAGTAAGCGATTGTTTTATAAAAGGAACACAAAAATAAATTATTTTAGATCTATTTATTGCGTTTGAATTTTATTAAGAAAATTTGACGTTTATATATTTTTTGATATTTTGTATGAAAAATCATTTTTTTTTTTTCATTTCTTGAAAAAAAATCCTAGTGGTAGTTGTTCAGTTTCGTTGACTGAGCATAGTGAGCAACCCCTATAAGTTTGCGGGACGCTGTCCCTTACACCCCGTATAGCTCAGACCACAAATTCACAGAGGCAGTTAGTTGACGTTTAGATTGGACGCTGCCCATTCCCTGAATTTGTCTCTAGGTTGACATTTACGACCCGCGGGAAGAAATGGGGTGATGCCATTCTTACCCGGTATCACACGAAAATAAGCGGTAATTTGGGTATCGTAACGGCGTCCGTCTTAAATTGCCGAACATCATAGAATTTAATTACCGGGGGAGCGAAATAATTGGCGAATCGCCTCTGGGTAGTTCTATCAAGCTCCAAAAACCGAATTTAAAAACATAGATCTAATCACACACACCATAGACAAAATTAACAACCGTAAAGAACATCAAGCCAGATCTATGTAGATCAGAATTGGATTTATCATTCAGATTTGTTAAAAAGTCAGGAGCCTACCTTACCTAACTATAGCTAAGCAGGCAAAGCTAAGTGCGAGTCGTTCATTTTCATACGTTGACTTCAAATATTGTACTTCAATGTTCTTTGACACAGATTTTCAAAAATTGTTAGCGATCTACTTGAAAGTTTGTTTTTTTTTTGGAACGAGCTGACACTGGCGCTGCATAACGAAATTCACACGCTACGCTACGTAACTGCTGAACTTTCCGCAGCTGCGTTGTAAGCAATGCAAAAACCTTTGACAGACAGCGTGTTGAACGAAACGGAACCTTCGGCGCCGAACGTTACGCAGGTGTATTGCTGACCTTAAAACTCTGAATGTCCTGAATAAAGGGGAAAAGGAGAGCGAAGTGGAACGACCTCTCTGTAACGGTTCCACGCCGCTTTACTGCCAAATTAATAGATTCCCACTGCAGCTCGCCCGCAACTAACCTCGCCCCAGCTTTACCTATATTAATTGCTGACCTAAAATCAGAATGGAAACTTATTTAATTGAAAATGTTTGTTAATTTGTTTGTGGTCCTCTTTTTAACTATGTATTAATTTTTACAACAGGCCTATACTTAGATGTGGACTACATTTACAGAATAATATTGTTAATATATTATAGGGTGTCCCAAAACCTACTTGAATTTTAATTTATTAATAAAAAATACATAATAGTTGAATTTTGAAAGTATTTTGTTTTCAACTTCAAATTATAAACTTAGGTTATGTGTGGAACACAAAATCCGACATTAATGTCCGCCACAGATTTTCTGGCAAACGGTTTTTATAATTGTTTTGATAGAAATTATCTCCACTAAAATGATTCTAAATTCTTTTCCTGGTGAAAGTTGTTCAGTTTCGTTGTCTGAACAACCTCTATCAGTTTCTGATACGCTGTCCCTTACACCCGTTATATTAAATACACCCTGTCGTGTGCGGGAACCTGTCCCTCACACCCTGTATATCAAATATCCCATACTTACTGCTCTTTGCTCGACGCCACGTTTGACTGTCATTTTGACGTCAGTCTGTAATATGATCCGTTTATGAGAACAGTGTACTTATGAGCGTCAAGTTTAATCATTTAAAGTTAATTGACTTGAACATTATTATTCTGTTGATTAAATAAACGGTTTGGTTTATTTTATGAAAATATGCTATAAAAAAGATATGTGTATAATATAGGACAATAATTATTCTATGCTGAACCTGGGAGCGACAATGAACATGTAATTTTAAATCCTAAATCGCAATGTCAAAGTTAGAGATTTAAATGAGATAATTATTACAACAAATTCAAATATTTGGTGACATACCTACACTTGCATTGGTACAGACTAGTAACTCTGCGTAAACATTATTGAGAAAGGTGTTCCGTAAAATATTGGGACCGGTGAAGAGAGAAGATGGAAGCTTTAGAGTCCGGAAGAACGCCGAGATAGAAGACCTGGTGGCCGAGCCCAACATTATTGGCGAAACTAAAGCTCACCGCCTGCGATGGCTTGGCCATGTCCAAAGAATGGGAGAAGATCGCGGAGCCAAAAGAGCGTACCTGGGCCAACCAGTGGGGCGACGCCCGGTCGGCCGGCCTAGGTACCGCTGGAGTGATGTTGTGGAGTCAGACCTGCGTGATCTTCAAGCCGTCAACTGGCAAGAAACGGCGCAGGACCGGAACAAGTGGCGCAATCTCGTGTCGGAGGCCAAGACTCACTTTGGGTCCCTGAGCCGCAGCAGTAAGTAAGTAAGTAAACATTATTGCTCTTGCTAAACGCAGAAAAAAATAAGAGTGACTGAGACGAGCCTACAGGGGCCTATTTAATAAAACTGACTATGACATTTTGACAGTGATAATACGTAGTTCATTGCGTAGTTGATTTTCCTACACTATACAAGAAAGATTACCTGCTACGCAATGTACTTCGGATTGTAATTGTCAAATTGTCATTGTCAGTTTTATTAAATGGACCCAGATTGTGGTGCGTACGAGTGCAAGCTGTGATTTTCAAGCTGTTAAACGAGGCTCCCGGCGATTATGGTAAGGAAAGCTTAGCCATAGCCTGTATTCCTATTACAGCAAGACTACTATTGTGACAGTCAAGCTACGTTAGAGTTTCAAACGAGTCTACCTATTGTGGTGTAGGTACGATTGTTGTGACATCCAAGCTTCGCACGTACTAAAACAGACCTCCAAGCTAATTGTGGTATAGAAAGCATGCCGTATTCCTGTCACACGAAGACTGGTATCGAGACAGTCAAGCTTCGTTTCAGTTTCAAGCCTACCGATTGTGGTGTGTATGTACGAAACGAGACTCGGAGCGATTGTGGTAATGAAAGCTGACGCTAGCTAAAGCCGTATTCTCTTCATATCGAGACTGCTATTTGTAACAGTCAAGCTACATTTGAGTAGTCTTGCCGGCCGATATGTTCTTATAGGAAGTAAAAACCGTTGAATTCTCTTGAAAGCCTATTTATCAGAGTTGGCAACGGTTGATACTGCAATAATCCAACACTTCAGTAAATTCGCTAACGAGTTCCTGACACAACGCAGCTTACTGTGCCATCAACAGTACAGCGTGTTGCTGCGTAGATAGTAATTTATTACAGGCAAATATAGTGCTATTTTGTGTAACCGCAGCGGCTTCACCAGACAGCCTATGTCCGCCGAAAGCTGGCAAAATGCGGTGAGCGGGCTAAAGTTAATACCAACTCTAATTCCTGTCACATGTTAATACGTTAGGCTAGGATGGTTATACCTACGAGTAATTTTGATTTAAATTTTTATAAGGATGTTGTAAATATATGGCATTCTCCGATTTTAGACCTCTCTGAAAATTATCCCTTCTGTTTTTGTGCATGAGATGGTTTAATTAAAAAAAAATAGAAAAATAGACCACGGATAAGTAGTTCTACCTACACTACTCGTACCTAGCTGATCTGCGGTGATTCTCGTTTAGGTAAATACAGACTATATTGTACGTAACATGTTCACATCACTGTTCAGTGTTCATTCACATGTGTTATTTGTTTCAAATATATTTCCTGCCTTGGACTACTTCGGAAGTACCTTGTCAGTTTAGTCACGTTTTCAAATGGTAATGGTAATTAAAACTTCGTAGTTAATTTAACTTTGCTAATGAGACAAATAGTATTCGATATATGATTGGGAACAATCACGCATATTTATCCGTAAGCAGAGTTTCATAAATAACAAATCTCCAAGTATTTTTTGTTTAATTGAAGCTATAGTCATAGTTATTTTATCAAATTGTAGATAAATCCCATTTGACATGGTTTTCAGCGTGCTTATTCATGGAAATGCTGACAAGACTTATACGAGCCCTGAGCCACATTTAACGAACTCCAGAGAAGGCTAGCTGCATGCATAATACGTGGCCATTCGAGGCCGGGGCGCAAAATGTAGGTGCCTATTTTGGTAGCCTTTATAGGATGCATGCAGAACAGGCGGGAGATAATAAGAATACGTAAAATAAACATAAGGAGGTCGTGCTGTATTTGTAATCCAATTTTTTATAATACATAGTTACATTTCCATAGTAGACGGGCAGGCAGCTCACTAGGTGGTAAGCGATCAAAGAACCTATAGCATAAGAAGAGTAAAGATGCTTCCCGCCTTTTTTACAGCTATAAGCTCGTCTCTAACAGGCTGTAATGTTGTTCATTCAATGCTCTCAATTCTGTTAGAACGTTACCATTACAGCGATAATTTCATTTGACTGTTCAGCACGGAGACGCTATTTCGATTATCCTTTGATCTTACTTCCCTCGCGTCTAGTGCTCGACTGCGCTTGCGAGGTCCCGATTCGTTGCCAGTAATCGAATTAAGGAAAGGGCCTATAGAAGACTTTGCCGAGCGATGGAGCGGACGACGGGTCGCTTACGAGCCCCGATCGATCACACGACTCATGTGAACAGGAGTTGTTCCTGACACTGAAACAATATCTTCAAAAGACCTCGCCTAACCACTCGAGAAATACAGCTCAGTAATCAAACCTCGAGTTCGTATTGGGAGCGAATCAGATACAAGAACAGTTTATTTCCACCTAATGAACACGTTTCAGCTACTTATAGCGTTGGGAACCGTCGACATGTGTTTGTTTCGTGTTCTTGTTTCGCCGCTGCCCAACGAGCCGCATAAATTACCGCCTTCCTGCGACTCGGTGAGCGTTTTCTTTATTTTTGTGTTAATACCGCGCGGCTTAATTTATGGCAGCAAAATGTAAAACTAAAAGAGATTCCTCGCGAGCTATTTCACCATTACATCGTACCGAATGTCATCATCGCGGTATCTGAATAAGCCCTCGCTGATCCGTATTAGTAGTTAAGGCTCAAGGGCTGTGTCATCATAATAAAATGCAAATTGACACGGATTTAATCCGGACTTATGCCGCTGAGTCCAATAACTGTTAATAATCCGGACGCGACTGGCGCCCGAGCCGGGAATAAAGGGCCCGGACACCCGGGTACCTCGCACCCGGCTTGGACCGGACACTCGACCCCCAGAAAGGTCTGCCATACTACCACTTGTAGCTAATTTTTTTGTGTTTATTAAACATTTAATAATAGGATTTCAAAATCAAATATACCTACACATTTTATAACAAACGTTGTTCTGTTGTAAATTGATTTGAGGGTCAAGTTTATCTTGTTTCGAAAAGCAATTGACCTATAAAGATAATTTTGTACTGTTTACAAAAGACCAAGCCCCGTTTTACCCTTAACAAATTGACGTCCTAATTTTATTTCAGGAATTAACAGTTGCCCTCAAAATAATACCTACATTTAAATTATTTGCTGGGATAGTATTGTAAGTTTGCGTTGGAGCATTGTTTACTCAGGGAGGAAAGGGGGGATGTTCGGGCCACGAGGCCATTCCAAACATTCCCGACCCACTGTCATTAGAAGGGCTAAAATAATGAAATGTAAATTAATACGTCATCTTGGATGGCGGATTATGTTCTTTAATCCTATTAGCCCAACTTGTTGTTCTTGATAGGGTTTGATTACAATATCCCAAACGATTAACGTAGCTATGGCTCTTAGCTAAATTGAATCGCTTTGAACATGATTTAGTTAGATTATATTAATTAATAAATTAATCGTGTTTAAAATTATTTATGCTTAAGATCAATGAAAAATATGGTGCACATGAACTGAGGTGCGCTAGAAAACTAAACTGGGTGTAAGGGACACAGCTTCCCGCAAACCATTTCCGATGAACCCTGGTGTAAGAGTTAAATCCGTTAAAATAATATTTATTAAAGAGTAACTCCGTTTTTTTATCCTCGGACATACCGTACTTAAACCTCTATTTACAGTTTACAAAATATTCTCAAAGTTCACATAGCGCAGGTCTTGCAATCTATCAAACAAGCCGAATTTTATTGTCCGGGATGTTTTTTGAACTCATTATTACTGTAGAATCTTGTAGAATGCACCAATAAAATTTTACGTTCCCTAATTACGTCAATCACGTAATACCGATCTACATTTTGATATGAGTAATATCGTTTGATATAACAATTAACTATATAAATTAATTGTTCCGGCGAAGCTAATAACCTAGTTACATTAAATCCATCGGATTCCGACGTAGGGAATCTCTAGGAATTCTGGAATTCCTACCAATTCTCGGCGAACGTTCAGGTGTTTAATTAGACCGATAAATCAAGGAGCACGTACACCAACCCACTGCGAATGTAATACCTAGCGTACCTACCTCTGTGACGTGTAACCTGAAACCTAGGTTACGCCTATAGAGCCCATTCACACTAGCGAGTTAGCGAATTCCCTCGGCGAAGCGAAACCGCGGCTAACACGGTGGCGAGCACGCAGCGCAAATTTCTTGAGTCAATAATTTTATGAATGAAAGAAGCCGGTACCGGTACTTTACCAACTGCGTGTTCGTAGCGTATGCCGCGGAAACGCAACGCCGGGAAAGATCACTAGTGTGAAAGGGCTTTTACTGTGATGGTATACAGGTTCAAAAAAGTTCTAGAAAACCGCTAAATATAAATTCCATTCGTTTTGTTATTTTTTAGTTATTTCCCCATTTATTGTACATCGAATCCGTAGTGGTAAATCTAATACATAATAATAATTATTATTTAATAATAGCTGAGTAGCAGAATTGCTGATGTGGCTATAGAAGAAGAAAGAAGAAAAAGAAAAATTATATAGCTAAAAATTATAATTATAGTGTGTGCGCTAATAAGTATTTAATTAAATACGATTTAAAAAAACTAAATAGGTACCAAATAATGTACGAGTAAACAATGCTTTACGCAGTTTTTAAGACAATTATTAATCTGAAAAGCTGTAGGTACTTGCCCTACCACTGAAACAACACAAGCCGAAGAACAAAACCACCTACGCCACACAACACGAATTCGTGAAATAAGTCTTCATTACAAAACAAATAAAGCTACTCAAAAGTAAAGCTCTCGCCAAGTTTTATTGTCTTCACAACTCCGAAAGTAAAATAATAAATTACCCGAACAAATTCGCTCTGCGCTAAATCTGGGGCTTATCAGAGGGTTCGCACAGATCCTTAAATTGAGAAAGAGCTATCGCGATGAGAGTGGCCTCGACGCCTCGCCCGTCGACACCTTGCCGACTACCAGATTAAAAAAGTTTAATTAGTAGGCCATACGTCTATTTCAAGTGAAAATATTCGATCCCGCAGTCTCTGAGCAGAAAAAAAACGGTACTGATACACTGCTACTGGAAATCCTGTTCCTATTTTTAAACATTTTCATAATTTTATTGATATTTAAATAAAAAGATTTTCTGAAAGGTTTTTTCGTTTGTATTTTTCTTTTTCTTCTTTCTTCTTCTATAGCCACATCAGCAATTCTGCTACTCAGCTATTATTAAATAATAATTATTATTATGTATTAGATTTACCACTACGGATTCGATGTACAATAAATGGGGAAATAACTAAAAAATAACAAAACGAATGGAATTTATATTTAGCGGTTTTCTAGAACTTTTTTGAACCTGTATACCATCACAGTAAAAGCCCTTTCACACTAGTGATCTTTCCCGGCGTTGCGTTTCCGCGGCATACGCTACGAACACGCAGTTGGTAAAGTACCGGTACCGGCTTCTTTCATTCATAAAATTATTGACTCAAGAAATTTGCGCTGCGTGCTCGCCACCGTGTTAGCCGCGGTTTCGCTTCGCCGAGGGAATTCGCTAACTCGCTAGTGTGAATGGGCTCTATAGGCGTAACCTAGGTTTCAGGTTACACGTCACAGAGGTAGGTACGCTAGGTATTACATTCGCAGTGGGTTGGTGTACGTGCTCCTTGATTTATCGGTCTAATTAAACACCTGAACGTTCGCCGAGAATTGGTAGGAATTCCAGAATTCCTAGAGATTCCCTACGTCGGAATCCGATGGATTTAATGTAACTAGGTTATTAGCTTCGCCGGAACAATTAATTTATATAGTTAATTGTTATATCAAACGATATTACTCATATCAAAATGTAGATCGGTATTACGTGATTGACGTAATTAGGGAACGTAAAATTTTATTGGTGCATTCTACAAGATTCTACAGTAATAATGAGTTCAAAAAAACATCCCGGACAATAAAATTCGGCTTGTTTGATAGATTGCAAGACCTGCGCTATGTGAACTTTGAGAATATTTTGTAAACTGTAAATAGAGGTTTAAGTACGGTATGTCCGAGGATAAAAAAAACGGAGTTACTCTTTAATAAATATTATTTTAACGGATTTAACTCTTACACCAGGGTTCATCGGAAATGGTTTGCGGGAAGCTGTGTCCCTTACACCCAGTTTAGTTTTCTAGCGCACCTCAGTTCATGTGCACCATATTTTTCATTGATCTTAAGCATAAATAATTTTAAAACACGATTAATTTATTAATTAATATAATCTAACTAAATCATGTTCAAAGC
>JARACY010002404.1:0-43173 GCA_029255725.1 Scrobipalpa atriplicella | reverse complement strand
AGCAAGTATTTGTAAGCGACGACCCCTCTGTGGGCGTAGCGTTTGTGTTTTATGTTATTCTAGATAAGCTTTTTTTACGATTTGTTCAGCAAAGTACGAGTAAAATTCATAGATAAAGAATGTTGTTGTCCATCATTAATTCATTTTATTTATTATCATCAATCGTCATAGAGACTGGTAGAGTGGAAGATGAGCGGGGTGAACGGCGCGGGGGGATTGAATGACGTTGGAAGGTTTCGTGATGGGGGGGGGGGGGGTCTGAATTCCACAAGGACTACCTTCACCTGACCTAGCTTTACAGCTTTCGGTTTATTTATATGCTGTTTCACTGATCGCTTTATGGCAGTCGTGTAGTAAATGAGGCATTCTGTAATTAATGAAGGTATACCAGGTATAGGCTTCTCTACATTGATTTATGGTTAGCAAGGCCAGTATTAGTTTAAAGACCAATATTAGCAGAACAGTGTGAAGGCAAATTAAACTAATACCTGGCAGGATATGGGCCAATAAATTAGAAACGCATTTACAACACTTCACGTAGCGATGCAGTTAGAAATTGTACCTTGAAAATCTATTTACTACAATACTACAATTAAGAAAATAATTTCTTTTCTGTTCGCTCAAGACGGAAAATGACGGGTATGTGTTTTTTTGTTAAATCTTGTTTGAAATTTTGTGTTGTTAAACCTTGAAAATTTGGACTTGGTAGCACGACATAATTATTCAGGACCATGAAGTCGAATTCTTTAGCAAAATGTTGAATTTGCAGATGTACTGAAAATCTGAACTTACCTATCTATTAAGGTCTGTATTTACGTAGGTAAATTATATTCTGGAGTTCTTTGATTACATTATTATATTGCAGATATTAAATACCTTAGTACTTACCTATCTACAAATAATGCAAGCACAGTGGATCTAAAATCAAATAGGTACTTTGCTGTAATCCAAACCATTCAGAAAAAAAGCTTATCTAGAATAACATAAAACACAAACGCTACGCCCACAGAGGGGTCGTCGCTTACAAATACTTGCTCATTTCATGGACATACCGACATGGAGATAATCAGTAGAAATATGTTAATTACATTCCAGATTACATTAGATTAAAAGACTACCAAACTTGTTCGTAATCTCGGATTTCACCTTCTAAATAACGTACTTATACTTACTGTGTGTTTTCTAAAGACGATGTTCGATCGTTTACACAACACAAGTTATCTCGCGGTTTTGCCTGCAGCTTAATGTGGAAATGATTTTTTAGGGTTCCATACGCAAAGGGTAAAAATCTACCCTATTATTTGTAACTCTACTGTCCGCACGTCCGTCTGTCCGTCTGTCTGTCGCCAGGCTGTATTTGAAACCATTGATATAAAATCCCTTGAATACCTGTTGCTCGCTAGTATGTCACCTGGGTTAAAAATGCATGGTGCCTTGGCCCTTTTCTACACTTCAGTACACGTTTACTCCCTTACCTATTTTTGAATTCTTTTTCAATCATTTTTTATTATGCTTTTGATGCTCTGCCTGCCCAGTAAAGAAAAGTGTGATGTAGTTTTATATACGTTATATTGTTGATACAAATTGAATACGAAATTGGAGTAAGTAGTCCAATCCAATATATACTCGTATATACCTACTTGTCAACCGAAACTTTCGCTAGTGTTTAAAAATAATTGTAATACCTAATAACTAATACATACATACATACATACATACATACATAAATCACGCCTTTATCCCTAATGGGGTAGGCAGAGCGTCAACGATCCGAATAACTAATACTTAATTAATAAAACATTTTTAGTATTTATGAAATACAGCTAATTCACAAACGAACTTAGAATCGCCTCCAAAGATAATGCCGTAACGAAACAGATGATCAATTGTGCCGCTTTTCATGCAGGTAGACGGTAGACCACCAGCCACCAGATGTCCGCGGTGTAAATCTCCCGCCATTGTCTATGGGTTTCTTTATCCTTTACCCATAAATTTACCGATCATCGGACACATGACTCTACGACGCCAAGGGTTTTTTTTTATTGTGGCACTAGTTGCCAGTACTATGTGCCAGTGTCAAGTTTTTTTTTTTAAATATTATGTTAAAGGTAGGGAAACTAATCTAGGTAGCGGCATGCGACATATGGTGGCGCGACTTTGGCTAAAGGCTTTTATGGATACAGCCTTAGGCTCGTATTTATAAAGAGATCTCAAGATTGAGAGCAATATTAAGTATGGATTTGACAGGTCGTTTTGTACTGAAATGACATTTCTGAAACGAACTCAACCTAGCTGTCTCTCTTGAGAGCTGATTATAAATACGGGCCTTAGAATGCTATGATCTATATAATTAGGCAGATGACGTGCGGTATTTGAATATAGTTTATAAAGAGTGAGATTATAGATAGGCAGTTCAGTCTATGAAAATACAGGTTTACTATCATACAAATAATGAGTATTTTGTATGTTTACCTTGTTAGTTGTTACTAAGTATGTATTAGAAACATAATAGGTAAAACAAAAATGAATTACCTGCACTAAATGCCATCCAAAAGATCACTAGCTAGAGGTAACCTACTTAATATTAAAGTGGATAATTTACAAGCAATAGAGATAACACGTGAAGAAAAATTACTATTCATTAGTCAGTTTAAATTTTAATTAGAATTTATAACCTTCAACAAATACCTTAATACGTTTTACTTAAAACACAACTGCCACTAAAATTCCGAACGGCCAGATGCTGCTAATTATTTGCAAGATATTAAGCTCATTAATTTGAAAAAGGAATAAAAAGCTTTGGTCGTTGGACTCGTGCGGGCGCGCCGTTTAGCATATGTTATGTAACAAACGCACGCGCAGGCGCAGCGACCAGGGAGCGACCGATGGCGGGTTATCGGGTGAGACGCCGCGAGCATGACACTTTTATGTCATCGGACGGCTGCAATCCTGCGCACCTCCAAACGCAACAATACAGTGCACTTTCATTGTCGGGTTGAAAAACAGAAAATTACAATTGAAACTTAAAATATAAGACATACTCGTAGTATCTTAATTTTATCTATGTTCTTTCACGTCTTGTACCCCTATAGTTTTATTTTCATCCTGTAAATTTTAAGACTACCTAGGTACTTACGTGAATTCATGTTGTTCAGTACGCACGGTATGGCTGTACCAGAGTTGTTGTGAATTTAGCTGTATTTTTTTTTTTACATAGAGAAAGATAGATACTGTACTGTCTCTGTCCAGACCTACATAAAAAAATATATATCATTAATTTATCGATGCTGTTTGAATGGTATTGTTTGTCCAACCAACAATATCTTTGAGATACATTTATCCCAGTCTATGATTTTATTATTTGCTGACTGCATTTAACACTTGTTGGATACAAGAAATGTGACGAAGTAGTCTTCAAAGGCATTTTAGAAACAGTATAGATATAGACCCTACTCGATACGAACAGAACATGGCAAATGCGGACATTTCAATAATATAAAAGCTTTGAAAAGCAACAAAGTTGCACTGTGCAATGTCGCTCAGCCTTCACTCAGCCGATTGCATCGCGACACATGACGCGCGATACTTTTTAATTAAAAAACGAAAAAAAGATGGCTGCCCAGATATCACCTGCCGATGCAAAGGTGTAGGAAGATTGAAGCTACCCTAAATTTCCCCCTTCCACTCTCGTTTCTTAATATGTTTTGGACATCTTTAATTATTGGCTTTGATAATATTCTGTACATACTTAAAATTAGTCCATACTTCATAGATAGCGGTATATTTAAGGGGATTGTTATGTCACTATTGGTTTAAATGCCTAGAGTGAATAAGGGGAATCAATTTATTAATCAATCACCATCGGCTCCTGTAAATGGTCATCTAAATACCACTGGTCTTTAGTATTCCCCTTCTTGATTCCCTGGATGTTTAGATTGGCCATACTGTATTCTTCTTCTCATATTATGTGAAGATAATTTTGATTACACGTATTTAATAATTATAATGTGTGAGGAACGCTCGTACCTCTTCCGAAGGCTATAGGGGCAGCAGTGGTTCATAATTTCCTGCGGGGTGGGAACACAACGTACTCATGAAACTGAGGAACTTTCCCCAAGGAACATAGGTCGTAATATGAAAAAATAAAATGTATCAGCGGCAGCGGAGTAATTTTGTATGGAACTTTTTGGGAAAAGTTGTTCAGTTTGATAGATAGGTTCAGTTTGGGCAGCCAATTTTTTACATATTATGTAAGTACCTTCTGCGCTCGCAAATGCGTCTGTCGAACGATTATAGTTTTAGTAGTTGATAAAGAAGATTGCCACTGTATTGTCAGTCAGGCGCGGATACAAGGGGGGGGCCATAGGGGCAATGGCCCCCCCCTAAAACCCTGGCTCTCACATTACTAAATTGAGTAAATTTTATTTTAAATTATATGATTTTTTAAAATATATGATTTTCTCAAAATGGCCCCCCCCTAAGCCAAATCTTGTATCCGCGCCTGTTGTCAGTTCTAAGGTTGGAGATATAGGAAATACCGTTTTGTGAGATAAAGGCGGAGAACAGATGGAGAAGTAGGGATGACCCGCGCCATACGGGACCGTCGGCCACGATCCTCGCTGCCTCAAGGGAACTAACGGGTTTCACACATCTGCTGATCTGTTTTCGTTTAATAAGCGCAAGCCCAAGCGACACGTTGCAGCGTTTTGCCAGGATAGGCTGTATTTAAAATATTTTAAACAAAAAAAAATATAACAAAGTCTTTTGGAGATATGAGGACCGTGAGGAGAGGCGCAGTGGAGAAGAGGTCTATACCATGCAGTGGGTGGATGTGAGCTGAAGATGATGATGATGATGAGTCGTGAGAGTCTTTTGGCAGCAACATTCCTTGGTCTATCTATAGGATTCTAGGTGCATCAATAAATTAAAAGTTGTGTTACTCGGTTGTATACCTCTGTTATGTTGCTGTGACATTTTAGGATTTTAAAGGTCCCTCTCAAAACCCTATTAATTAATTAATGACATTATAAGATATTCTACTGCTTATAAACTTAATTTCATCTATTGTCATGTTAATAACAAACAAACAGTAACATTGCCAACAAAATTTATTAATTAAAAATAGCTCTACCATTTATACCAATCTAAGTATTATCTTCCGATATAAAAATAAGTAAACATTTTCCTCATGGACCACAATCGAGAAGACATATTTCTCAAAGGGTTGTGGTAGGCTGCGCGGGAGACGGCGGCGGTCACAAGGTGTACTTGTGAACTTTTTTGGCGACAAGTTGTATTTCTAGAGAAAGGTGCGTTACAACCTTTATTATTTACCTGTGGGAAAAATTCTACTGCAATGTGCTCTCCACGGATATGAACGCAGCAAAAAAGGAAGTCCAGATGACAAGTTTAATGCTACAGTACAGTTAGCTTTATTATATTGACATCCATAAAGGAGTGTGAGAGAGCCGGTTGGACGCTTCTTGTGCTGAAACACCTTCATCTCTTTTCGAATGACAGTTTTACACTGTCAAGTAAATATTCGTAATCAAACACGCTAATAAATTTGTAAAAAAAAACATAAAAAAGGTAAACCTAAATTATAAATCATTTAATTGTTAACAGATTCTATTTAAGTATAATTAAATATTGAGTTTGAGGAAAATTGTCGTAGCAGCTGCCGTCAAAGAAACTTGATAAATGACTTAAAAACAACGTCAAAACAGCTAAAAAACAAAGCACATGGGACACTAATCAATAGCTGCCGATTTTTAAAACGGATGTATGAGAACCAAAACGGAAATTGGCACCTCTTTATACTTTACCATACAAAGACTAGTCGTCTTCACGACACGCATATGTGACTCTTATTGCCGAGGCGCAAGATCCAAACTATTTCAGTCCCAGCTAATGAATAGCAAACATTAACTTAGCCAAGGAATACTAAAAAACGTCATAAGGTGATTTTTTGAGTTTTGTAGGTCAACTTTTTGCTATCAATTTATTATGCAGATGTGTTGTTAAAATTACGATGCTTCCGAGATGTGGCAGATGCACGAAAAAGACCTTGAAGATCTTTAGCGAAAAAAAAAGCTAAGCACCTTTTGCTTTAGGACTGCACCAGGCACTTTTTTATTTTTAAAAAGATGTTTGTGATATGCTCAAGATCTAAATAGAGCGGCTTCTATTTTTTACCAAGTGTTTTTTCCTTTCATGTTTTTGCGTTGCATAGTAATAGAAAGAAATATGTAATTAAAAAATATCATTGCTGAATGCATATCTCTTAAAATGTACCTACTTACACCACCAGTTCATAAAGTTTTCTAATTTATGACCCAGAAGCTCACAAGTCTTACAGGAAACTCTCATTAAGTTTGCCGCTCAACTTGGTTTTACTACCTCCAACTCACGTATTTGCAAATTATCTGATGACCATTGGGCGCTTTTCCACTAGACGGCACGTCAACGGCAACGGCGACGGCACGGGACGATCACGTGACAATATCTATGGGAATCGATGACATGCCGTGACGGTGCCGTGCCGGCAAGTGGAAAAGCGTGTCATATAATTGCATTGATTTTCATACATTATCTCACCTACGATATCGTCGACGGTACCGTGCCGTCGCCGTTGCCGTTGACGTGCCGTCTAGTGGAAAAGCGCCCATTATGTGCACATAAAACAAACTAACGATTTATCTACTTTAATAATATGTATGGAGATATTTTGGCGTCGTCGTCGTGTTCCTCTACATTTTACAGGACACGCTACTTATATACTACCTTGACTACCTTCTAAGGCTTAGATTCTAAGCTATTTAAAGTTTCCCGGCCACTTTACCAAATATGAGCCTCTGATATAAAATAAACTTTAAATCTTGCAAATAGAGTCGTATTCACCAGATTAGAAGGATGCGAACTCCTTCGGCCGAACAGCAGATGTGTTTCACACAGTTTTCGAGTAACCTTTTGTGTCATTATGAGATTTTTTTCTTGAGGAAGACAAATGCAACGCAAGTCGCTCAGGTAGTAGAGCCGTGCCAAGCAGATGTACGAGTATACGTCTGGAAGAACACGTCTGGTCAATCAAGCGTCTTCCGGTAAACGTGCATGTGTGAGGAAAAGGAAACAAACTGGACACAAACATTTATATTTTATTAGACATCTACTTAATACAAAATGCACGATGATGTTTCACGATTTGCAAGTTTTCTCGTGAGAGAAGTACGGTTTGGTCTTTCCTGTTAGCTTAGTAGCATTCACTGCCAAATAATGTGGGTACCTTATCTTATCAATAAAGGTGAGTGAAAAATACTTTGATGTCTATCAGCATTATTTACTCAGTCAGGTCAAAGTTCCTCTTAAAATGTTCTACTTAAATCAGCTCGCTTTACTGCCACTTTTTTTTTATTTGTAGACAAGATGTCATTGTTTTTTTTTCCCGAGTGGCACGTACCAAATGTTGCGCCAGCTGCAAGCTGTGCCTTGCGAATTTTCGCCTCTGAACAGACAGATGCCGTAAGAAAGAAACCATGTCTTAGATATGTCGTAGGATGATTTGATAATTCGATTTTTTGAGAAAGTCTAGGGATTTTACGAAAACACGGATAAATTAGACAATGGTTGACAGAATGTTGGCTATTATGAAGTATCAACTCTGCGTGGCGGGTCGGAGCGCCAAAAATTTGATCTCTTCTGATTGGTTGACGTTTTAAATGTCAATCATTAATGCATGTAGGTACTACAAGTTTAAGTCAGAAAGCAAATATATAGCCAATCAGACAGAATTGAGGATATCCAATTTTACTAGATTAGGTTAGGTACCACTAGTTTTTTCGCATAAAAACTATCTTTTTTCAGTATGAAATAGACAGTGTTTTCACCATTATCTAATTATCCGTGTTTTCGCAAAATCCCTAGTATTTTCGCGAAGATTCGAATTATTAAATCTTCCTACGACAGATACTACTTGTTTAGAAAACGTCGCAACCACGGCCACGAATCTTACGTGGTTTGGTATGACTGAGCTATTTTTATGTGAATTCCATTTCTTAAGGCTTTTCATTAAGGTTGAATGTCCGGTGGTAGTTTTGTGATAATCGCAAGCACTTGACACCTGACTATTCACAATACAAACTACGTAAGTAAACTCTTTTGGACAAAGACGTGAAAAGACGCTTCAGGTATAAATATACAATACAATTTTGTATAGAGTAATTTTACGCTTCAAATAAAGCTTTGTATAGTATGCTATAGCTGTAATAACAAAAAAATACAACTTTATACCTACAGACTACAATAAACAATAAAGAATATTTGATAAGGTTTATTAGTAATCTGTTCATTATAAAGAGAAAATATTAAAATAAAATAAATAAATAATAATTAATAATAATTAAGATGGTTAACTTCAACATTAGAAGACTAACAAAGACTATATAATACACCTACCAACCAACGACCAAGCTTATTAAGTTTATTACCGCAGTGAGAAAAGCTGGACAAAAGATGAGATCTTTTAGCTACCGTCTGCTCTTCATCCTATAAACCGGTATAAAATTAAAGCGAACTAATTAAATAATAATGTTGCAAATTTGTCAAGGTCTAGGCGCCGCTGCTGCCGGCTGACCAAGGATGTGTAAATCATGCAGCCATTGGCGAGATGTTTCCCACAGCTCGCACTTTCCTGAATGGAATACTAAGCGGACACCGGTATACCTAGACACCTATTACATAAAGATAGAGACTAATATGAGACTATTTTACGCCGTGCTAAGTATTGGTTCGCTTATTTTTTTTTACCAATACTCGCTCTGTATAAAATAAAAACCATTAGTTATAGCCGACCTCGTGAAATACGGGATAAGTAACGCTAGGGAGATGATGATGACGCGGCATCTTTGACTCGTACTAGCGCTAAATCTTGGATTTGGTGGAGTCGTGATGATTGCTGATGCATCACATGGATCTCCTGATCCTCAAACCAAGTCACTCTTTTAACTTATTTTGACCGTAAATTGGAAGAAATAAACTGATCTGTCGATAAACTGACACGAAATTAGCAATTTTCTAGATAATAATTAATCTTTGAACCTACTAAAACGTAATTAATCGATAACCATCGTTATGGTCGGCCCTCCCGGCTCTCATGCTGTTTAAACATTATTTATTATTTACGAACCTCTACTGAACTGACTGATTAAGATAATAATGCATGTGGATATTATGGAGCGGACAGGTAGACTTTTGTTATTTTTATGTCATAAAAGCAGGTGACCAAGCTTGGGCCTTAAAAAACTGAGACATTTTTATAAACTTGATTGACCGCCGTTATTAAACTCAAACGGAAGTCTCGGCTCGCTTCCCTCTGGGGGGCGATCTTTGACTGTCACCACATTCATTTACTTACCTTGACTGTCATCATAGTGCAATAGAGTAGGACTTTATGCTTTTAAATAAGTGACTGCCAAAAATTTATCTACATGACACCTTTGCAAAATCAATTTTGCGGCATGTGCTTTTATAGGTAAGTGATAAGGCGCATTGCATACATGAGAAGTGGAGGCGGCGTCGTAGTGGAAGCGAACAGATTTTGTATAGAAATCTAGATAACGCAACGCTGCTGCTTCAAATCTGTAGTTGTCGCGGTACTTATAGGTAATCGGTGAAATTGACGGCGCCTCCCCCTCGACTCTTCCTGTATGCCATGGGCCTAATAACAAACATAATTATAGTAAGTTTAGCTATAGGTAGGTAGGTAGATAATTAGGTAAGTATGTTCATATGTTTGTTTGTTTTGTAAATACCAGCTCGAAAGGTCAAAATGTAGAGCAACCCACAGGACGTAAGTATTTTTGAACGTAATAGTTTGTGAATGGTATATTTTTATGATAAACTAACGGCACTTATTCTATCCAGGAAAAGGGCAGCCGTGTTCTCTGTAAATGTGCCATCTCTCACTAGGGGTCGTTCATTAATAATTACGAGACATGTTCTCACTGGAGAGAGAGAGAGAGAGAGATATCGAGCGTATTACACTAGCTATATCTTACGAAATAAAAATTAACGGGCGTCAGATTGAGTGAGAATTTTCTGAACCCCCCAAAACACCTCACGTTATTAATAACGACCCCTAAGTAGGTACGTCTAACAATCCGCCTACTAAGCGTAAGGAATCAAATCTCTGATGGGATATGATGAGTCTGGCAAGATTCATGTCCAGCACATACCTATGGCTGTTGTTGT
The DNA here is from genome assembly GCA_029255725.1 of Scrobipalpa atriplicella. Classification (NCBI taxonomy): domain Eukaryota; kingdom Metazoa; phylum Arthropoda; class Insecta; order Lepidoptera; family Gelechiidae; genus Scrobipalpa; species Scrobipalpa atriplicella. The sequence goes on along the minus strand of JARACY010002404.1, from coordinate 32,928 downwards.
TTGGGTAGGTACTCAGTTATTTGTGCCTGTTGGTTTGTTACCTAGTAGCTAGCTTGTTAGCTATTTGGGCCGGTCTTGATTTTTGATACACCTATCAGAACAGAAATCACCCTCAGTAATATTATAAGTCGAAGTGGAATGTACCTAGGTTGATGACGCTCTGTATCTCAGTGTTTACCCCGTAGGGTAGGGATAAATTAAATATGTGATAAAACGAAAATGGGTCAAATTCGTGAACGTATTTATTATAATAACTAGAAACGTCGTATTTGATTTCATTTCACTTCAATTAATAAAATTCAATGTGTGCTTTGGATCAAATGTTCACCGATGTACAAATAGGAAAAACGATTGAATACCTAAACAGGCACACGACCCAACAGTTAAATAAGTATCCGGGTTCAATTCCCGTACGTTTTGATATTCGTACCGTGCGTCGTTCTGATTGCATTTCCACGACTTCTTTAGAAGTCAATAATTAGGTGATGTTTGGCTAGTATTAGAGTGTACTAAGAACATGAACTATATACTTATTGCCCGTTTTTATTATACAGGGTGTAAAAAAAAGTACTGCGCTCCTTTAAAATACATGTTCTACTAACTATGAGTGACTCCAAATTATGAGGTCCTAACTGAAATTAAATTTATTTTAATTTTTGCCAAAAATTACGTTATATTTTAATTTTGATTAGAATATTTCCCATTGCTCACTTGAAGAAGGATATATAAATTAAATCTAATGAGAACTGAAATATTTTCGTCCAATTAGACGCGCAGCGTTCTTATTCAATTCAAATGAACAAAGGCTGTATTATAGTGAAACATATCAGTAATTTAATTTGTTGCCAGAACTGGTTACCTGCCAGCAAAAAATGCGTAAAGTTCAAATGCTATGTTTGTTTTTTCTTGGTTAATTTTCGAGGTCGTCGTTGGTTTCACTTGACACTGGTGATAAAGCCGCACTCACACTCGAGCGGACAACTACCGGCGCGCACGCAGCCAAGAAAGCCCCAAAGAAAACACTCGACGCTGTTTAGACGCGTACATGGAAGTCCCACAAATCATATACCAACAGAGGTCCAAACTTGGAAACTTGCTAGCGGCTCGAGAAGGTCAGACCATTTATTGATTTTAATTAAACGACTGCAATCAATCAAACGCGACAGATTAGTAGCCTACTTTAACTAACAGGGGTGCTTAGCTACGAAACGAACGAGATCCCAATATTAGTTGTATTAAGGCCCTCCTAACTAGCCGCGGGATCCATTGGAGTAATTCACCTTAATTAACGATGGCCGGCTCACAACCGGACTACAAAATATAACAATACCACCGGCTATTAGATTAGTGAGCAATGTGCAACTAACCTAATAGACGCTTCGGTGACTCAGCTCCGTCTCGTCTTGAGCTTGCGCAAGTCTAACACACAGAGCCTTCAGCCCGCGGCCGCTGCACGACTCCTGCCCCACCACGCTGTAGCTTGCTGCGCGCCCACCCAGCGTGCGCTGGGCCTGCTAACGAGGCCCGCAATGGAACCGCCAGACTAACTTCAAAACGAACAACTATTTACTGGTATTATTACGGATGTCAGTAAACTTAGAGCAGTTAAGCACCTGTTTACATATGAATGTGATGTTACTTGGGCTGTATTATGTGTGAGATTTAATAGAGACATTCGTCTCGACGTGTATTTTTTGTTGGAACAACACAAACACACTCGATGCATAAGAATTTATTTGTTTGTTTAAAAACTGTGTAAGTTTAATATTTTTATCTCTTCAACACTCGAATAACATTGACATTAAAATGTTTTGGCTACCCAGTTTGAAAGTATGCAGCATGTGATGCGTTAAAAACGAGAAAATTTCCTTTTGAAAATGACGTTTTATGAATAACGTTTTACGTTATTTTAGTGGAGCAGGCACCTGTTTAACTCCGGAAATCGATATCAATTAGTGTACAATAAGAATGAAGACGTGATAAAACCACTGATTTAGGGATTTGGTCTTAAAAGTTTTAAAAATGCGACAGTTTTTTGTGTTGCTTGATAGACATAATATTAGACATGATGAGCGTCAACGGGAAAATCATATTTTCGCTTTTTATAATTCTTGTATCTTCCATCAGCGCGTCCTAGACCTTGACTATAATTCTAATATTAAAATTACTTCCGCGATCGATTATAGATTGTGTCAAATCATCCACGATGTCCATTGTTTAATCTGCCACAAGAAGTTTTATTGATAGTTGTACCGTTGTTTGAAGGCTGTTATTAGATCATTTAAGAATCGATTTGTCACTATGCGAGTAGGCTTCATAATATTTATCATCAAAGACGATCTGGCTGCAATATTGAGCTGTAGAAATACGCTAATCGAGTAGCGTTCGGCTTCTTAATCCCTAATGAGAACGGTTTCGTCAAATTGCCAAAAAACGAGAGACATCCCGCCGCATTAATCAGTCGATGCCAAAACAAGTTTTCATTTCAAACCCGCCGCAAACATAATCTAAGTAAAAGGCTGCAAAATTGGAGTATTGCAGTCTCTCGGTTCCGACGGCCGATTATACCTCGCATATCCGACTCCGTTCCCACGGCGAGCACAAACGGGTTATTATTAAAACCCACTGCTTGATCCAATGCAACTTTATCTTTAAACTCACGGTTTAGAGCTGGTTTTGAGTTACCTCGAGCGGTGGACACGCCGAAGACAGCGCCAGACGAAACGGACTCAAATGCACCGGGCACTAAACTCAAATTTGAAAGCACTCAGGAAAATGCTGCTTGAAGATCACAATTTGAAATTCGTATTTGGACTCGTCGGTGAAGGATTTTAAGTCCTCTCTCCGTTGTTTAAGAGTTAAGTAGCGGTAAAATTTTGTTTTATAGTGGAGATATAGGTAGTGAACATATTAATTGTGCGACTTACATGTATGGATAGAGACTTGAATAAGGTTCAGTAGGATTGATGATGAAAAATGCTTTTAAAAGTAATAGGATCTTATAAGTGCGCCGCTTTTGTTTTCAATTGTATGTCATATTCTGTATGAGTAAGTAGAAACTATTATAAGTATTTTTAAGTTATGTTTATGTATGTTTTGGGTCAGAATGACATAAAATCCAATTGCACTATATTTATTACCTAGGTATTTTTTTACAATTAGTGACGCAACTGGTTATCTGAATTTAATTATCTTCGATGTATCGTGGATGTATCACAATTTTGGGTGATGAGAATCAGGATAACAATTTTTGAAAGTCACTGAGTGGCCAATTAGTAAACTACGCATATTAATATTGTTCATTGTAAAGAACATATTTAGCAGTTTCATAATTTCTATTCTCTATCAGTAACTGACAAAAATTGGTCACCTGTTCCTTCCATACTAATATTAGTATAATCCTTAAAATCTGTTTGCCTTTCAGTTCAGGCGATAATATAAGTATTAGATTAGATCGCGTTTTTTATTTGATCATGGTGCATGCAACTGCTTCGAAATATCGACCACTCATACCAAAATGGAAACCTAAGGTAAAGGTAAGGTAAATTTCCCGTTCTTAATCATTCTAATTAAGATCACGTTTCTATTGCGCAACCGCGGGGTGGAAAGCTAGCTAGTAAACAATAATATTGCCTTATAGCAGCCAAATTATGTTTCCCATAACTTTTTAATAGGTGTCATTTTCTCAACTAATATATTCGATAATAATCTTCCCCCCAAGAAGCCTGGGAGCGAGGACTGGTAGGACAATTAAAGTGTTTAAGAGCGTTTATACCTTGATAGTGGCGCCAATTCGCAAAAAAAAAAACTTAATTTACAATTTCCTAGAAATATCACAATGGTTATTTAGTAATATTTAATTTAAGAACAGATTCTAGTCCCGTGCTGTTATTCTATCAAAATTATTACTATATGCGATAAGGATATTTATAATATATAATTTCGATAGAAATTGTAGAGTACCTACGATTTACTTATGATTATGAATTTATTATCTTAAAATTATTATTGAGATTATTTCTAAGGAAGTATAAAAATAAACTTATTTTTTTAATACCGTATATTGCTAGTAATGATTGTTTACCAAAAATGGCGCTAGGTGTGCGGTTGAAGGCTGTTAAAGACAACAGGTCTTTAGTCTATGGCCACCTAAAGCTCATCAGGCTGTGGTTATTCCCTCGTTATCGTCATAGCAGTCTTTTGTTTGTATAAAAGCCATTAAAACATTTAGGTCGACTCAAACGCAACACCGTTTTATGAGTATTTGGATATTGCAATAAATATACTGCCTGTGAATACCTCTAAACATTTTTTATTTGGCTAGATATTTCGGTATTAATTTAAAATAACCCACCAGCAAAACAGTCGAATAAGATTTGCTTACACAGTCTGTAATCGTATAAAAGCGGTATACTCGACTATTTAGCAATATTTACTAATGTGTGCTATAATATGGTCGAATAAACGTTTACAGCACTATTTTTTTAGCACATAAGTGCTAAACTCCACCTTTTAACAAATGCTGAGTTAATGTGGTTAAGACACTTGTTATTCGATCGTTAGATTTATAAAAATCGTATAATAGCTGATTCGCTGAATAGGGCGCTTTTATACAGCCGTTACTCAGCACGCTTTGCTGTTTCTATAAAAGCTGTATAAACGCAATCGAATAGCTATTTGGCAACATTGCTGCTGTTACTGCACGCATATAGGATAGCTCGCTTTCTGTTTCTAATATAAAAGCTGTATAAACGCAATCGGATTGCTATTTGGCAACATGCTGCTGTTACTGCACGCTTATAGGATAGCTCTATTTCTGTTTCTATAAAAGCTGTATAAACGCAATCGAATTGCTATCGACTTCTACCTAGTGTATGGGAGTGTTCAAAAATTACCTTACCTACTCAGCCGCTACGCTGTGTCAATGTATGTATTACTTGTCCGTGTGCTACGACAACAGTTTGAGAATCGTTGTAATAACTGGCTATTTTATGAAACGCTTCTATGCCACATGCCACGTGGACTCTAGCATACTTGTTATTTTTGTCCGGTGCCATTTTGTCAAGGTGCACGTTTATACCAATACTTACATACATAAGCTATTAGACCTGCTTATAGGAAACACGCTTATATTTAGTAAGTATGCGTTTGACTGCGTGCAAGCCGTAATAAGCATATGACTTGAGATGCAATTTATGCCCTTCAATAAATATTCGATTAAAGATGAACTTGCCAGGCATTTTAAACATTTAAAGGTTTAGTTAGCCTTCCCGATCACGGCTACGAAATAAATGTAATAATAAAATAGATAAATCCATGAATTTGTATAAACGCCCTAAGAAAACATAAAAAGGGTAAAGTAAGCCACAAAAATGAAAGCCTAAACAATTTTCACAAAGCTTTTCCAGAAAAAAAAATCCTGTTTTATTACTGAGCACTCCGATGTAACAATTTTATTTCACATTAGTGACTGCTATAACTTGATCCCCAGGCTTTGCTTGATATAAACAGCTAGATTGTCGTATATCGTATAGAACTGTACACTGAGACGTGTGACGTCATGTGTGTCCGGTTCTGCGCAGGCGACGCGTTATTGCGACAATGAGGGCGATTCGGTAAGAACACCACTTAATTAAATCTATAGGGGTTGTTCCGTCAACGTCAAGCTGAACAAGGAAAATCTTTAAGGAAATGAAAAATAAAGGCTTCTCTATACAAAACTACCATACCTCGATCAGACAATTTGTATGTAAGGGGAAGCCTAAAATATTTTTAATTTCCTGAAAAAAAAAACTAGTGACAGTTTTTCAGTTTCTTTGCCTCATAATACTACTAGCGCCATGTGATTTGAACTAACACCACAATACTGGTTTTATCGACCACAAAGTAATCTGCGCTCTTATTTTAAATGCTGAAGTTATAATCGTTAGACGGAGTTGCCCTGGAGACGGACTTCCCCACATTGACCTTAGGCATGTAAGTTTTTAGGCACATCTCATTATATATTTGACTGAACCTTCAGACGCTCTTGGTCTTAGTCCTTTCTTTTAAACATAATTACATACATTTCCACTGGATGCAATAAATGTAGAGATTTAAAGTAATGTTTTGTAATTGTAAATGAAAAATAATATACGTATTTTTTTTAAATCAGCTGTGAACAAGCATGCATCACCTGAGGGTAACCTGGCACCATAACCATGACCACTAAGTATTCCATAAAATAGATAGTTGGTGTACCTGTAGGTATAATACCTACCTACCATGTAAGTACCTAGCTATATTTACTAATATAGGAATTTAGGTAGGTATTTTGTTTTTAGATCAATATAGAACTTATTGAAAATTAATCTGAGTAAAGTTTTGTATTCAGACCGGCGGCTTGCTTTCGGCTTTGCAGGAGAGGGATAGGTACCTACTTAGTCGGGTTTTGCGCAAAACCCTGCCACTAAGTAACTTGTTAAGTCTACTATATCGTACACAATACGTTTCACATCACCTTGGGGTGGCACTGAACCAAGTACATAATGGCGACATTATTGTCGACCGATTTGCGATTACTTGCCGCCAGACTCGTCAAATTGCTCGCAAGATGTTGATGCGTGGGAAATAATTATTGTCAAGATTCTTGTGTTCGCCACAAATATACCATTCTTTTATTATAAATAAATACTACACTTACAAACTCAGGTATAAGGCCTATATCCTACTAGAAATATAACAATAGCGTCGCGTCATAGCGTCTTCGTCGTACGATGTCGTATGTGTCAGAAATTCAAAATAGGGATATGTCCTATTAGATTCGGTAGTTATGTGTCCTCCAAACGTCAAATACTATTAAAATAGGGTTCTATTAGCTACTTATTCGGTAGTTATAGATCCGTCTACTTATCCTTGTCCTATAATAAAATTACCTACCAGGTTTTAACCAAATCAAAGTCAATCGTGCTTATTGCCACTGAATGACTGCATAGTCTTTATGTTCAAACCGATTGCAATATATGTTGCCTTTTTAGGATTGTTATTGGTCGTTTTTACACTAGACGGCACGTCCACGGCAATGGCAACGGCAAGTTGTTTTCGACGATAGCGTAAAAGAGATAATGTATGAAAATCAATTAAAATATATGGCACGCTTTTCCACTTGCCGGAACTGCAACGGCTCAGCATTGATTCCCACCGGTATCGTCACGGTACCTATGATCGCTGGTGCCAGCCGACCTGCCAAACTGCAAAATGTTTTGAATACGTAACGTACGTACTTGCGCGTGTGATCGTCGACGATACCGTCCCAGTGGAAAAACAAAGCCACGGTATCGTTATCGTGCCGTTGCCGTGCCGTCCAGTGGAAAAACGCCCTTTCTGAGCTTGCATGTACTGAAGCAAGAATTAGGTATTCATCGTGAGCTTACTTGTTATGTTGCAGCTAATTATACAACATGGCGCTCTATGTCAGTGCGATTATGTCTATAAATAAGTGAACCGATCTAATAGTGGCTTCTTCTCTAATAATTCACTTAATAGCTCGCAATTACACGATTATTTCAATGCGTTGTTGCCACCATTGTGGTTGCATGTGATTGGAAACCAGGTTAGTACATGTTGATGACGCGTAGGGAATATCGGGTGTAATCGGGACAGCGTGCCAGAAACTGATAGGCGTTGCTCAGTCAATGAAACTGAACAACCTTCACTAGGAAATTATTTTAGAAAAATGAAATATAAAACATGTTTTTCCCATACAAAATGACCACCTGGTCAGACAATTTATACGAGGAAGTAAAAAAAAACAGAAAGAATTTACTGGTGAAAGTTGTTTGATTTCGTTGACTGAGCAACCCCTATCAGTTTCTAGTACGGTGTCCCTTACACCCGGTATATACACTTTACACCCCTAAAACTGAAAGAGCTTGCCCAGGCGCATCTTTCCGTTCTATACAAGGCCAGTACGCAGGGTAACTACTCGCATATTATATTAATCACTATTTTAATAGGGCATTTAGCAGTATACAGACTTGTCAGTACACACATCATCGTACAAGAATGGATGAAAAGAAGAAAACACAGCATTATCTATTCTCCTCGTTTGTTTATTTCACGAATCAGAAGCTCATACAATAAAAACAATTGTTTGAGCCAGACAGAGGTAAGGACGATTGTTTATTGTACCTATTGTTGTTGTTTGGATATCATCTTAATCATCTATGATCATCATAATCACCGCACTCAGGAGACAGGGTGAGCAATCACAATCAGTAATCCTAATCAATCACCCTTGGTAATCACAAGAGAACGACCAAAGAGAACGACAGATTTTTTTTCATGAAGATCTAGGTTTTTCACATAAAGAAATTTCACTAACTACAGGTGCATAGTTTTGTCCATGTTTTATTAAACTCAATAATTTGAACCAAAAAGTTTTATTATGAGCAACTGATTGTACTGGCAACATAATTAAATAATGTCATTTTTGCAAAATTTTAATGTACCTATTTAGTTTTATTTTATCTAAAGGCATAATCTCAATTTTGATTACGAATTTCGGGCAGTTCTTTTCCTGGCGAGGGAAACCTCCTTTCATGAAAGAATAATTTTAATATTTTATCTATGGTTGTACTTGTATTTAAACAATTTTTTTGACAGAGTTTTATTTTAATTTATTAAAAATTTTCAACCAATTGCTAAATATTGAAATGTTGTGTTGACAGCTGTATCAATATTTATTGCTTCATACCAATCCGCACTAATTTATGCTACATTAATCACGATAAGATTGATAGAAGTGCAAAAATACTTGTTTTGATTCTGTGCTCATTTGCAAATGTTATTAGATCATACATACATTTATTCTAATCAGGTAGCAGTACAAACCACCCACGCTGTTTTTTGTCTCATTTGGAAAGTCTGTCGTGTCATGTCTTTTAGTGAGTTAATGTCCTATTGCTTACGTTCCAATTTTTTTTATTAGGAAGGTGTTTTTTTTTAAATATATCTATTTTATATCTAGGATTGGATTTAAATCTGTGACTTTATTTTCTACAATATGGCGTCCAAATTATCCGCAGATGATACTGATGAATTTCGATTACAATCATGCTTTCAGAGACACGCTTGTCTTGTGAAACGTCATATCGACCTAGTCCTCTGCGCCACGAAAGAAACATACGAACACATTACTTACCCTTCCTTTGCGTTGCCCAGTTAGGTAAAAAACATTACTTGTCTCTGTGATCCTCGATGCTCTGCGCTGGAGGATGCGTCATGGCGGATCGTGGGATCGCCAGTCGGTAGGCTACAATCCTCCCATGCCTCCTCACAACAACGTTTAAAGCTCAGACGAACTGCATAGCCAGTCAGGTCACATCAAAGGAGAATATCGTACACTTTGCAAGCCGAAAAACGAAATTCCTGTAAAATCCGAATAAAAACTAGGCTGTTCGAATGGATACATCAACGACGAAAAATATATTTGAATCACATTTTAGAGGAAAATCAGCAAGCCGATGAACTACGCACTTAAAATCATATTATAGGTTGTAATTTTGATCGAGGTATGACCAACATTATTTAACAGATTTATGTCGTCATTATGTAGTTTATTTATAGTTCAGATGCTATTGAAATGATGAGCGTACCAATAAGTTGCAGTTCAGACTGAATGCCTTCTTCTCATTTGCGGTTGTATTGCAGTGAACTTGCAGTGCAGCCTGTCTGTCCAGCCTAGATCTTGCCGCCTCTCTCATTATGCGCGCGAAGATCTCGTCTCGGCTGACCTTGTCATTAACGTTGGGTGAACGACAAATTATATTAGTTATCGTGAACTTATAACACGACTGGTCAGGACTAACTAATCTTGTAGTCAGGTTCTGAATGCCGTCTTCTAACTTGAATTGACCAACTTGCCCGTTGATGAATTTTATTTACAATAATATGAAATATCTTTGACACATAGGTATCTATACAAGAACATAAAATCTTGCGGAGTAGCTACAGAATCGACGGCTCAATAAAAGCTGAGTTTTCATCGAGATAGTACCTACTCTAACGTTTGAAAGTTTGAATTACACCAAAACTTTTGGCTCTATTAGTACAGTACCTATGCCTGATTATTTTAGCAGCAGGTATTTATTTGAAACGTACTATGATTCAAACAAATTAGAGGTAATATGATTATATCTAGTATCAGTATATAATGGATAATAATAATAATTCCAAAGATAGCATCATCATTATTATTAATGTTTGTTGTAATACATAGTAATGTTTCTAGAGTCTAGAGATCTAGACTGTTGAGGTCAGAATAATGTGTGCCAAGATTTTGCATATTTTAAACATGCATGTGTGTATGTACGATCCACTATCATGCTTGTTAGGCGTTATCGTACATATACATCGAAAATATTTTCAACTAATAGCCCCCTTATTTTTTGCAGCAATCGGAAGTAGTTAGTCCTGAGTACAGCCGGTGGTGCTTCGTGCACGTGCCAAGTGCGCGTTAGGGGTTGAGCAGGGCTGAAGGGTGTAGGGTATAACCAAGTAACTCTAAACGGACAAGAAACGACAAGTGATTTGTGTAGATACGATGGTGATTGTAATAGGTATAACTTTATTAAAAAATACTTTTATCAAAAGGCTCCAAATTATTATGACCTTACCCGATGAATGAAGATAAGTAGAAATAGCTATCGTCATTATCAGTATGGCCATACTTGGTTAATAAAGATTCTTGTTTTCACAGGTACAAATTGGAAGAAAATATATTATGAGAAATTAGGTAGATAATTTACAAAAAACAGGTGTACTTGTTCGTGGCTTTCCACCCCTGCCATCGACAGTCAAGTGTCTCTTTTGCTATCTGCTCTCCATCACGTTTGGGTGATGTAAGTGCCTTTAAAATTAAAACGTTTAAAGGTGGCTTTAAAGTATTTCATCGACGAGAGGAGAGGGCTAACATAGTCTTTCCTTTGCCAGTACCTACCTAGTCTTTCTGTATTTGACTGAGGATCCTTAGGTATTTTCCGTTACTGCTGAGTAATGGAAGATACTTAAGGACCTAGACGCTGGGTTGTTCTAGGCGTTTAGTAATATTACTGTAATAACCACAGCTTAAGTGTAAAATATGATGGTTACAATAATGTTGTAAGTAATTGTGATGATGACAGTATTTAATGGCAATGTTGTTTTTAACCGACTTCCAAAAGGAGGCGGTTCTCAATTCGTCGTGAACTTTAATTATTTAATTTAAACGTCTCTTGAGACTGACAGCGTTTTTGAGTTCGTATCAGTACGAAACTGCCTGTCAAAACCATACTTGAGATCGCTTCATAAATATGAACTTTTTGTTTTGAGTTCGTTCTTACCTAGTCTAGTTCAAGTGTAACAGAGACAAAGACGAAATAACAATTCCATACCAAAAAAGCATCACTACAATACCCAATAGTTCAGTAGAAGCACTCCCAGTCAGTGTAGTGTAGAGCAGTGGCGTAGACCGTACTAGAGAGCATTGTTTCATACAATTGGCGATTTCCTGTATTAACACCGCACCGAGCAGATTCCAGATAAAATTGTTGGCGCAAAACATTTTGACGGTTAAGATCCGTATCGCCCGGTACTTGCGTATTTACCGTATTGTTTGCTACTCCGCGTATTTTCCGAGATGTTAAGTAATGTAGATTTGTCACATCGACTATTTGAACTGTTCTCTTGAATCGAGTATGACTGTTTTGTAATGAAAGGAATGGGTAGAAGTTTTTTACGTGATCAATTGATATCGAGATTAACTGTTTTAGGTAAGTAAATATTGTAGAGTAAAAGTGAGGACTATGCTTTATAGTTCAGTTCATATTAAGTTGAACCGTTCTTTCAGTGGTTTTTCAAGTGAGCTTTCAAAATTGCCTTTCGACTTAAATCCAAATAGAATCGTGTTCTATTTCGATAAAAGTGCTCTACTTACGTACTATACTTACTTACCACTTATACAATGTTATCCAGCCATAAGAGCATAATTTTAAAATTTAAACATGTCATTAGAAATGGGGGGAACAAAAGTGAAACCAAACGTTTGCCCTCTCTGTGCAAGTGTACGTATGGTGCTATCAAGTTGGCTGTTAATAATACACAATATGTGCCAGATTGATCGGAAGGGTGCATTGCATGTGGCTGACGCACGTGCGCGACCGCGGCCCTGCGCCCGCGCCGCCGCCCTTGCCTCCCTTTAGTTCCGTTTTCCGATGTACTTACACTTCCTACGGACGCCGCGACGCCCCCACTCGGTGTCAATCAATCAACACTAAATATGGAACCACATATTAATGCTGGAAGCGCCGACAAGGAAATGGATTTAATACTATAGTTTTAAAATATTACAAAAAAAGATATGATACTTTTTTGTAATATTTTAAAACTATGATTTTAAATCCATTTTCTTGTAGCACAATGCCAAAACTCTTTCACTATCATGTCATATTTCTTGGATAACATGTCACTCACATTTAGACACATCAAAATCATTATAATAATTTGACGAACTTTTGCTTGAGGCAGGGTTCTATATTCGCTTTAAATACCCCCAAGTTGGTACGGAAGCCTCGGTGAGCGAGTCCGACTCGCACTTGACCGGTTCTTTTTTTTATTGTTCTTTACGTTTATTACACATTTGAGTTTAAGTTTATTTGCTTTGCTGGCGACGTTAGCATAAAATTGATAGTCATGTAAGATTAAGTAATAAGACTGTACCTAACTACATACCTATAAGTTAATTTAATCCAGTTTCAATAAAATTGAGATCCGGTAGTTAATTTTATTGCACAGGATGTTACTTAAATGACCATTTTGCTTTAATGCTCCCAATGAAAGTAAAGATTTATTTTGCATATCGCGTGTGCATCTTAATTTGTCTAATCTACAGTAAAGAGAAAAAGAAATAAGTAATATTTTATTGGCTGTTGAATTCAAATAAAATCCAAAATTAAAGCACCGATTAAAAAATACACTATAACATCTGGAGTTTAATCAGAGTTGATAAGGGCTTTTTACCTGGAGAAAGTCTTTATCTTACAGGAAATATCATAAAGCCGTGGCTGAAACCATAGTCCGGAAAGCACCTAATAATATTTTGATAAATGTGGCTAGTCTCATCTAGTATTTCTATATCAGGTTATAAAAGCTTTATTAAAAACTGTTAATTCCGTGCTTTTGTTACGTGGTAATGCAACGTGTCCACCCTTAATTTGATTACCATTATCCCATGCCATTATCCCTGTGTTTCTATTGTACTTTCGATTTTGTTCGATTATGATAAATAAGGTAGTCGTTGGGGGTTTGGCGATTTCAAAGAGCTGAATCAGCCTACACTCATGGACCATGAGTGTAGGCTGCATGGTATTTAGAAAGAATAAATTATTCAAATATTTTTTATGGAAGTTATTTTTTTATTTAGAAATTTAAAAAAATATTTTTTTAATTAACCATAATAAATTAATAATAAATTAATAATAATTAATATTTTTTTAATTACCATATAAGATTACCAATGCTTCTTTCGACAGCGGCAATAGGTTTATTATATCTGGAAAACCTTCGTGGAAAACTAAGTAGAAGTAAGTCGTGCCTTTAAATTTCTTCTGATTGTGCATAAATTATATATGACATATGATAATGATAATAACTAGCAGCCCATTCTTTTGATTGTTGATAATTTGAAGTCAGCCTTATAAAGCGCTATACATGCGCGAGGGTTGATGAGTGACGGTCCGGAGTCTTGTGTGAAGGTAAAGGGTTGTGTAGCAGATGCATGATTTTGGCCGAGCTTCATTTCGTAATTGGTTCCGTTTTGTGTATATAATTGGATTTTTCATTTCGTTTTGTTTTCTGTTATCGGAGCAGCTGCCGCGCGATTAATTGCATTAAATCGAACGAAGGCGAAATGCTGTTAATGAGTTTCGAAATGTGAGCCGGCAAGCCTTTGGCGCTGGTAAAATATGTGCACGCTATCGTCTTATCATTTAATATTAGAGAAAAATATTGTTTAAAAACATGCAAGATATTTATTCAAATTCAAAGATCTTTATCGATTATCACGTCAAATACGAAATTGAGATGGGTTATTTGTATAAGGTTTATAAAACGGTGGAGTTGCTTACGCTTTTAAGCCGAAGGGGGTATATCTTTCCATGTAACTGAACATTTACCTAAATGAGCATTTAAGTACAAATAAAAAAAAAGCGGTTGGCTATCTTTTCTATATATTTTTTTGTATATTCTGGTAGCTCATTTTGTATGGGAGGGCCAAATTTATATCCATAACTATTTAAAATTTTGTACTACCTACCTATGTGAACATTCAATCGTATACCTATAGCTACTAGTTAACATTTCCACAAACAAACCAATTTGGTACATTAGCTAATCTACTTAATATTAAATCAGGCCAATTTCTTTCCATTGAAAGTCTGTTTGCATGGCTGAAAGCGATAAACGTATCGATTGTCCATTTTCGTGTTTATTTGGTTTCTGATTCTAGTCTTTTTGTAGTTAGTTGGAGTATTTACTTACCTTATGAATTACCTACTAGTTTTCTGGACGTCGACCTCCATGTGACCTCACATGGGACTACCTATATTGCCTTGCCACACACCGACGGAACACAGCAAGGTATTAGGATACACTTGCTGTTTTATCCCGGAGCTAAGCAACGGCACAGCGCAGGTTGGTTGACTCCGGCGGCCCTATCACCAGGATCGCCTTGCGAAAGCGCTGGCAAGCAGACTGCGTTGAAACTTAGTAAGCCATCTGGCGCCGGATCCCGGTGCAGACTCTGTACACTCTCTGTATTAGCTACATAATAGACACTGCGCAGATTGGCTGGCTCCAAGCCTTGCGAAAGCGCTGGCAAGCAGACTGCGACGGTACACAGCAAGCTATTTGGTGCCGGACTCCGGTGCACACTCTATAGATATAGGTACTCGCTGCATCGGCACAGCGCAGGTTGGCTGACTCCGGCCTTATCACCAGGATCGCCTTGCGAAAGCGCGCTGGCTGAGGCGCGACCAAGCAGACCGCGACGCCACGCCCGCGCTTCTTATTAGTACATAATGCGCGACCATCGCCACTGTTGCAAATTTTTACTGTTAAATACTTATTATTGTCCAACAACTGTACCTATCCTGTGATGCTGAAATAGCGCCACTCGATATCTTTCCGTGTAAAAGGTGTAGAAGTCCACTTAGGGAAAATCTAGGAAATGGCAAACAGCTTTTCCCCGTGAAATGAAGTCTTGTAAATCCGCCTGCGAAGCGTGATGTGATGAGTAGGATCGCTTATTTATGTCATTCAGTGGACTTAAAGAAGCTGTTATAACTAGTAGATGGATCTGTTGATGAAAATACAAGTCACTGCTGGCTAAATCGGTAGGAACGAAAAGAAGGATGAGTTAAATAAAGCTTGGTGGGGCACGTAAACTGTCAGACTCCTGCTACGTTTAAAATCTAATTTCTTGTAAATACATTTCGTATTAAAAAATGTATAAAATGCTGCACTAAAAAATATATTAAATACTGCACTCGAGATTGTTTTTTTAATTGCCAACATCCCATGTAATGTAAGAATGCGTTGTTGCGCACGGCCAGTGACTTTGATGCACTTATTCATTAATTAAGAATGCGATAATTATCTAGTTTTTAAACTGTAACTTCAGCAGTAATTTCGCAAAAATAATCGAAACTGTTATTTTCAGGAATACCTAACCTACTGAATATGCTACAGTGAATGGATCTTGAACTTGAATTTATGTAATTTATGTTTTTATTTTTGCATTTGCCAACCAGCTTCTGTAAATACTAATACTGTTTTTAGATATTTCTCACATCGTCAAGCAATGTGAGGAACATATTCCTCGCACCCTTACCACTTCGCATGTTGAGGAAATTAACTCTAGCTTATCGAATCAGCTGAAAGCCATAAAGGAACGTTAACAATTTCCGGGCTTGGAAACGGAACAAAGAAAACAGTTACAAATAACAACTTAACCAGTTGCAATCGTCAACGGTTGTTGGCAATCAGAAAGCATCTCAAATTGACGAGAAAATTGTAACGCAGTATGTAGCGAGTGTAGGAAAGCACCAATCTGAAGTCGCGCATACGACAGGGTTACTCAAACTGGAGGTGGGATAGTCGCGCATACGACAGGGTTACTCAAACTGGAGGTGGGATACGCCAAGTGATATACAAAAAACTATAAGGGTTCCTAGTTGACTACGGAACCCTAGAAAAGCATTAAAATTGACCAAAACTACTCCATAGACTCAATTTGATTCAGTACGTGAACTACATATAATCACACCTTTATCCCTAAAGGGTTAGGCAGAGCGTCAACGACCTAACTAAACAAAGGTCGTTCCACCACCGTTCCATCACGTCTGAAAAGTTTGAGGTTTACTTATTTAAGATAGATCTGTATTGTAGTGACAAGTTGTCAGCCTATCGCCTAAATTACAATATACTGAAACCTTCGAATTCCTTAGCTGGTTTTACAGCGTGCCCGGGAGAGAAAGTAGCTGGTACATTCTATGTCGTCGACGTGAACTACAACTATAAGTTTGAGGAACCCTGACATACGACATTGCTTTAGCACCGCCCAGCATTACTGTCCACTGAACTATGACTACTGTATTTCCATGGAAATCTTTCAACTATGAAAACAGTTGTGTTAATGATAGCTTGGTTGACGTTTGCAGCGGGTGAGCCGTGATGAGGGAGTGTCCGTCTGTCTGGCCTGGCATTGGCATCACTGCACTGGCATTGACATTTTGATCTGTTCTAAACCATGCGAAACAGTTGAAAATCACGAAAAATACACCTAGTTATATTATACCTAGTACCTACCAACCTTTTACCTTTTTAAGATCTTTGCTTTTTCCAGCATAATACTTATGTCTCCGTGTTGTGCATGTAAGAATTCAACGGTTGTGATGCAATGCTATTCCTATAAAATAACAGCCCATTTTACTGTGACAGCTAGTCTTCCGAAAGGTGGCAGTAAACAACCTTTGTAAGTCCCATTTGTTATTTTAATATTTTGATAATAAGAGTCTCATATTCATATATTAAGTCTGGCATTTTCCTTCCTTCCTTTCCGTTGAATAAAAATGTTAGACAACTTAATAAGAAACAGATGCCGCGAGTACCTGCCGCTTTGTAACAACCACCATAACTTCCTTCTCCATACGATTCTTAATACAAGACGCGTGCATACTTGACCAGGGAATGAAGACCTGAGTTTCTCAGGCATAAAAAGGGGACGTGAGGTGAACTCGGTGCAGTTATTGATTCTATTGCCGGTTATGAAAGGGAATTTCAGTTTTTGTACTTCCGCAGCAAGCGATGAATCGCGCAGTCAGGACTATGTTCGGGCCTATTAGCGTATGTTACGCCAAGGAAGCATCCCCTTTCTACAAGCAAGCTCCCGTGGTGAAGAGGAGAGCGGGGGGTCATTGTACACCAGTGCTACTATGGTAATGTTAAACTAGGTGTGGTGACCGCGGTTTGCCCGTTCCGGTGGGGAACCTTGATATATGAGACTCCTTTTTATCGTAGCGTGCCATGCGCTTGACCTACGGTGTGGTGTGGTAACAAGCAACAAGCCTAGGTATTGTCTATTTTTAGCATCCTTTCGGAATACCAGAAACATTAATTAGTTTTTTTAATTTCACGTACTAGAACGGAACTCTGCGAGTGAATACTTCTTTATTTGAAAATAAATTGAAAAATTATAATAACTACTATCGTCCCCTCGCAAGTTGTAGTCGACAGAACAAGTTAAAATTAAAATGCTGTTATTTATTGTACAATAAAACGTGTTGAACAATTATTTCGCTGCGTGTAGGGTGTTTACCCTAGCGTGTGTTTTAAAGAGCACTGGTATTAAACCACCTCAAACAATGTAGCATAAAATAGTGTCCAGCTAGCAACAACAGTCTGTCAATTCGAATCAATACTATTGTTTGATTGCGAATGGACTTTATTTAGCTTACAAAGTTAATGCCCGCTTTCATTCGAAGCGTTTTTGGGGCTCTTGGAATTTCGCAAATATTTGGTATTTCGGCCCGACGTAAAAGTATAACATTAAACTTTTTCATACAAGCATATGACATTGGTTATTAATACAGATTTGCTAGCTAGTAACTTAACTAGTTACCCGCTTTTGCATCGGATCACAAAGCGGACCGAACTGAACTGCATATTAGGTACTGTACCAGTTTCGGTCTTAGAGGCCGATGATGATTTTATACCTGTATTTTAGGCCACCAGGCTTTAGATGATTCCTTCCGGGAAAATGATACAGTCATGAAGCAAGGTAAATGTCTCACGAGCCGATGGTCGGGTCGGTCGGTGTGGTGCGGTGTGTGGTGTGCGCACGCGCACGCGTCGGCGACGTCGCGCGGGGGCCGTGCGCCGCCGTGCGCCGTGCTGTACCGCCCCGCCAGCGTGACGTGTGCGCCGTTCCGGAGAGTGCGCCCAGGCCCACCGCGCATGCATGCGCCTCGCACTCACTCACCTCACGCAGACACACTCACTGATCACCCATTCTTTTACACAACATGGTACTTACGAGGAATACCTAGTCCGACATTGAAGTAACCGAAAGAGAGTCACGCAGGTGTGTTTATCACTTCTTCTTCTTTATAGGCACTAAAATCCACAGCCGGATATGAGCATTCTTCGATTGGAGGTATTTGCCACATGAAGTATCACTCACTACGCTTGGCAGCCGGATCGGAGAATGTAGTTGTAGTGCAAGATGTACATTCTCAGAGAAAGAATTTCCTAGATCGCTATAACCAACATTGCGGAGGGATACCTAAGGGTTGACGCTATTCTACCTATATATATATATATGGCGGATTCTGGTGTCACGTACGATAGTACTTATTACCTCCATGGGTGTCGTGTCACACAGGGACTATAATAACTGTCAATCATAGATAAGATACTCTCATAGAAAAAATCTTCATAAGTACAATCCTAAACTTAAACATGTGCATCACACCATCACAGAATCTAGCGCAGTACCTATCCACTTCGTAGCAAACTATATCGGGTGTAAGGGACAGCATACCGAAAACTGAAAGGGGTTGCTCAGTCAATGAAACTGAACAAGTATCAATAGTAAATTCTTTCAGGAAATGAAAAGAAAACTGGCTTTCCTCTACAAATTATCTGATCGAGCTGAAATAAGTTCCAGGTGATATACCTTTTTTTCAGATAGGATCAAACGCATACATTTTTTGACAGTTATGAAGAAGTCTTTTTCGCACATGTGATGTTTTTATATTTCCGTCCAGCTGTCAGGATGGTCATGCTATCTGAAAAAAGGTATAGTTGTTCAGTTTCGTTGACTGAGCAACCCCTTTCAATTTCGGTACGCTGTTCCGTATATAGTATTTAGTGTGTGTGCTTCAATTTAGTTTTAACTCTCATTAATACATACCTACAAGATCTTTAATAATGAACAAGACATGCAGAAAATTGTGTTATTCAATACATTTTACATTAGTATCCACGCTAAATTTACAATAACTAGTAAACATTACCTATACGCCATTTGTCTGTGCATCCGTATCGACCTAAAAACGGACATTCCACCTGCCTTTGTTGCACAAGTACTTCGAAGATATTTCACGCTAGCTAGCGTTGTGCCATAATACATAACTCACTTTTGCATAACGCCGTCCGCTGCCGCGACGACGACGACGACGCGACGGTCTGTGTTCTATTCGACCAGTATTGGCCTGGTGTTGTGTTGCTGTTGGCGATACGAAAAAAAAAAACATGAGAATCTTATGAAAATCTATCTTATAAAAAAGCGAAAAAAAGAAAAGAATCATTCGAATAGGTAGTCTATTCCATTCGGCCAGCATTGGCCTGCCTGGTGTTGGCGATTGCAGGCTATACGAAAATTTAAAAAAGACATGACAATCCTAAAGCAAAAAAGGAAAGAATAATTCGGAAAGACTAGTGCACGGAGTTCGTTAGTAAAAAAATACCTACCTACCACCTATACATCTCTATGAATGGAATAAGCATTTATGTTGTCAACATTGGCTGCAAATTGTCTGAAAGTAAACAATTAAATTAGGTTATGTATGATGTCGTAAAGGTAAGGTGGTTATGTTCTAATGCTTTCGATATATTTTCGCTATTATTATTTAGTATGATATTTAGGCTGAAGTATATAATTTGATTTGGTAAAATTGCCGTTGATGATTCGACACCGACACTATACGTGTCTAATAGTTTTATCGAATGTCCGAAATATCGCAATCGATTTTGCACGCTCGTTCGTATCGATAAATACTTGCATGTATCTACGAAATCTTTGCTGGTAAAGTCACAAGAATTCTCTGCTTTTTGGAAGAATTGTGCTAAATGGTTTGCGAATTTCAATTATTACAGTTGGTGTGGATGGGGAAGGCGATTTTCTTTTGGCATCGCGCCAGAGCCCGATTAAAAAATAAATTCGTAAAATTTTACGTAGGAAAATGATTAAATTATATATTATTATGAGGGAAATCCTCATAGCATCAATACTACATTATAAGTAATTTGTAAGTCAATCTTTAAGCTATTTGCCCAGTTTTTAGGGTTCCGTAGTCAACCTTATAGTTTCGCCATGTCTGTCTGTCTGGCTGTCTGTCTGTCCGTCTGTATGCCGCGCCCCCTGTGAAAACCTCAGTTTTTCACCTATTAATTATAATGACGCAAATCTAGAAATGACAAAAAAACTATTCAAAAATATTATTTTTGGACCCATACATGTGAAAGGGTGGAAAAAAATAAATGTTTTTTGTTGTATATTGAGTGGGGTATCGTTAGACAGGTCTCTTAAAATAAAATAGAGGTTTTTAAAAAAAAAAATTGCAAAAATTATGAAAAAAATATGGAATATAGCTCTTTAGTTGTAGTAGTTTTGAAAACTACAACGAAAAGTGTAGCATAAATAGTTTGCGAAATATTAAGGAAAAACCGTTTCAAAAGGTGAAATGATCCATAAATAGCTTTTGTATGAAATCCAATTTTAAAGATAATTAATATGTTGTTATAAGTAAACATATAACGCTAGGGAACCCTACATATGGGCGTGTGTAACACGCTCTTGGCCAATTTTAATATCCTGGAACCATTAAGACTGTTAAAAATTATCATAACACAAAGTTATATTTCCCATTGTTAAGTTTAAACTGTAACTCTTGATTGATGGGGCTTTGTTAATGAATTTATGAAATAATGAGCACTGACGGGAATCGCCAAATGAATATTCATATTTAATTGGAGTTTAGTTCGTTATAGTTACTGAGGGCACCGATTAGCGATGCTCCCAGATAGCGATTTAAACTCTAATACACAGCTTTAATAAAGGAAACTTATTTTACCTATGCTCAGGTCATAAAGCGAGTAATGAAAGGTACAACCAATTTCTTGCCTTTTATACTATGCACTTCTCATACGTTACTTAAAGCAATACACTATTACACCTGCATATTTATGGTTACTTAATTTGTAGACCAAGTGGTCGTTATGATGCAAGATGTGCGCATAAATAAAACACTTTTTCTCCATAACTCTCCCGTAGCTCGTTATCACAGTATTTTACATTGTATAATATAATGTCCGTTATTTACAGACCAGACGGCGTAATAAAATAACGTCCCCAAAGCCAACGACACGTAACACTTCCTCTCATATACCCCTTGCAGGAACAATAACAATTTCGAACAATAAACTGCGGTCAGCTATCCCTTAGACGATACTGTGATCCACCAAGCAGAACTTGACCTAAGAACTGACTCGGCTCGAGCGCACTTTACTCGCAACCCAAGCACTTTCGTATTAAAGCCACTTTTGAAACACCGTCGAGCAGCTTCAAGCCGTCGAGGCGCAACGAACAAACGTCGAAACTGCAACAAAAAGGTTTTTGAGTATTGTTCTTGTCGTCCTCATTATAAAGTTTATATTAGATTGGAAGAAAGAGATTAACACAGATGTGGTAAAGTCAGGGGCGAGGCGCAACCCTTCCGTCACGGTGCGCGAGCGCAGGCGGTAATGGGCAGGCAAACAGTAAGTTTTTTACCGACCTATCTGCTCGGACTTAAATTGTAAGGTAATTTAATTTCTCTAAGTGCAAAGTGCAAAGAAAAATATGCTTAAGACATACTTGTAGCAACATCTGGTTTTGTTGATTTAGGAGTATTGACCTATGAATGGAACTTTGCCTGCTACATAATCAGCTACGTTGCATTCGTTGTAAGATTGTAATTTTTCGAAGATTGATCTATATCGTCTAATCCGGTCTATAAATTGCCAGTTGATTGCGCGTCTGATACGTTTTGAAAAACCCAACGGTAAAACGGGAATAACAAGCCTCGCAACCGAATTAAAAAAAAAATGACATTATAACCAATTCGAAAATAGTAAAAAAAAGAATTTATGGCTTTAAAATAATGGAAATATCAGGAGCTGATACATTTATATCTAATTATTGTATTATTCGGTGGCAGGTGTAAGCATGTTAGGCGAGTGACGGGGTGAAATTTATATGTCCATTAGTAATTTTACGGTTTTGACGTTTGGGGTCCTGTTTTGGGGGTTGGCATTTGTCTGGCGCATGGAGCTCATTAAAAAATAAACGAATAAAAGTAAATTATATAAAAAAAGTCTTCTTCAACATGCATGGATTTTGCACTATAAACCCTTCGAAATTAAGAACCTTGACCGACAGACTTGTTTTCTTTACCTAATTTAAATAAAGGATTCGAACAACTTCCTGTCTTGTATGCCGACACGCGTGGCCAACTAAATGCGTGAAATATTCAAATAGTGAGTTGCTCCCTTCGCCCTCGCGCCGTGGTGCAAGTTACACGCTCAAGTGACGGTTCTCTTTTACCTTTTCTCTACTGAACTATATTTTATGGTTACCATTATATACTTACACGATAACTATTAAATCTGAATAATGAGGTAGTTAATTGGCAGTTATAATAAATAACGAAGATTTTATTGAGTTCTTAAAGGCGTACGACAGGTCGAGATGAATTCAATTTCCTTAATGATCTGTGGGAATTGCGGCCGCGGCCGGGACGCAGCAGCCTCTTATGAATATGTGTGCCATTGTTCATTCTTTGTGTTTACTGCGAGTAGATATAAATATTGCACATTTGCTCATTTCGGCCTTGTATGTAGAGCTTTTTTATAGCACTTGTAGTACAACGACTGACTGGCAAACGTCACGGTCTCTTTCTTAGCATCGATGTGCAATATTTATGACCCTTTATTATTATGCTGCTATAAATAAATACAATACTTTAATACTGTATGATCTGATCATCACTGATCTGTGATCATCACCTACTTGCAAACTGTACACATACCTAATAAAGTAGGTAGATAGGTACAAATTATAAGACATGCGCATAAAAAACTGATCACTTTTTGACCAATTACATTTTATTTTCAAGAATAGGTATTATAATTTCATTTCTTTCTACATTTCGTTTTTTTCAAACCCATTGTGTCAACAAAGGAAGTTATTAGGTTTTGAAAACTCTGACACCAGGGTTCATCAGGTCGATCGATTCGAAATACAATCGACAAAAAGAAGAAGAACTGAAATATTTGAAGCAAGGATGGAATTATTTATTTCGGTGTTATTAAGGCCCGGTCGGGCTGTTTTCACTTAAGGCACCGGTCATTGGCTCATTAAGTGCGCACGGGGGCCAAGGACTAGTTTTTATTCGACTTGATGTTGCGTAAATAATGGGATCATTCCATACGGCAATATTTTACCAGGGATGACTTTCGTCCGCGTTAAATAGCTCGATTATAAAAAAATATTTCCGGTTACAACCGTTATCTAATGGAGACTTTTTTGCAGCCGTGTGATACACGAATATATTGCATCTATCTGTCATACTATACAATCTGGCTATCACGGCTGCATGCTACAGGGGCTGCTGCACTACCTACAACATACCTAATTAAATCACTAACGAGGTATTCATTATCATAATTATCAGAAGATGTCTGAATTGAGGGATGTTTCAGGTTGAAATTGTGTGTTGCTGTAGTGAGTCAGTCCTTTACCATGAAACCCTATCTACTTTAACCAGGGAAGAGAAGAATCTGGTAGAATAAATACTGACTTTTTATCGCTCCCAACTCGAGCAAGGAAGTTCCACTAGGATATTCTTAGACCTAATAAAATTGATTATCGGCCGAGTTTCTCAGTACAGTGATTATTAGTTGTTAGTACCTCCGATATGTTATAATTATAAATCCTTGGTATATGAATGCAATCAATGCTTAGGCAATAAAGTTGCAAATGATATTTTATAGCAATAAGTAATATCTTCGTAAGGTTTTTAGTATGTAATAACATTAAAACGTTTATTGTTCTTTTGTAATGATAACACTTGCATTTATTTCATCAATTCTAGTGGTAATTTACCATTAAATGTTTAACAGTGAAATTAAACTTAACAAACCTTTAGGTACTGATTGAATTTGAAGATCAAAATACAAATATTGCAACATTGTTTGTGTGTAAATAAAATTGTAACTGGAATGTGTTCCAAGTGACACCTATTTGAATTTAATTTTCACTTCTCATGCTCGTAAAAGTAAAGCTCGTAAAGTCAAACATTTTTTTCATCTTCTGAAATTATTTCCTCGTGGTGTTGTCCAGTTTCATTGACTGAACAACCTCTATCAGTTTTCGGTACGCTGTCCCTTACACCCGGTATAGTGGATAATTAAATAAGAGCAGGATCAAAGTATAACGTTGCGCATCTGACCTGCCACAAGGAAGTATCAAGGCGTCAAAGATTCTGTACTCCTAATGAAGTTGCATCACGCATCACGTTGCACCGCACCGGTGACCAATGGGCAATGGGCATTGATATCGTGGAGTGCAGGTATTGGACCACTGCCTACCAACACTGCAATGGCTCATATGGTGTTCTAGTAGTCGTAGCCATGGGAGGTCCAGAGGTGGGTTCGATTCCCAAAGCGGGAACACCAAGTTGATGTGAAATTTCCCCAGTTTGGATAGGACAATGCGGGCTGAATCGATTGTATGTAAGAGTCCCGGTCGCTGCCTTTGATAGTGTTCGTTACACAAACCATGTTAGAGGCCTCTTAGGTGTGCTATTAGGCGGTTCAAAAACTTTGGCATCAGGGTTTATCGTGTCGTTCATCGATTTTTAAACCCACTCGATATGAAGAAGATGCCGAGGGGGAGCTGAGCAGTCACCGGCCAGCGACCACCGTCCTAGGAGCGATGGCATAACCCCACAGAGAAAGTGGATATGATAATTGGACGGGCACCGATGTGCGACCGGTTGGGTTTGCCTGGCTGCCCCCCGTTCACGTTGGAAACATGTGGACATGCTAATATAGCACACAGCTACTCATTTAGTACGGTTAACATCATCAAAGTCATCATCGTCATGAGTCATCATCATCATCATCATTCATCATCATCATCGTCGCTCTGGGAAAAATAAACTACCACGGGGACCTCGTGCTCATGTCCTGTGAGAAATGCAGCCATATTTTAATGATGTCAAATTTTAGTTTATCATTTCACGGTCTGGCAATTTGTCAATGCTATGGTATATGAATGCAATGTGGTGACAGCAACAAAACATACATAGGTCAAACAGGTAGGTCCTTTGACACCAGAATCAAAGAGCACATAATCATGGTATGTTAAAATACCTGCGTTATAAAAGGAACTATGTAGGTTATTTATACCAAATGGATAATGAATCTAACCATGAATGATAAATTTAAATCGGCTTTTCTATAACAGCTTATCCACTCAAATATAACATGGTTGTCTTCTTCCACCACTATATTGCTCTACCGCGTTATCAATCATCTGTTTTTACAGCTCCATTACTGGGGTTGTTTTATGCAATGCTCAGCGTAACATCTAGATACTAGTTCATGTAGGCCTGTCCATACAAATCTATCGTGTTCGTCCTCTGTACCACGCGACTTTACCGCGTTATCAATCATCTATTTTTACTGCTCTGGTGCTGGGGGCGCTTTATGCAATGATCAGCGTAACAGCTTGCTAGTTGCCTGGTGTTCTATGCTCACCTAGTACTTAAGAATTAAGTTTGATATATGTAAGTAATACATAAGCTTTTCATTATGAGTATGAACCATTCCCAGGGATAGTAAAGTCAAGTATCAGTCAGTTCAGTGCGATGCAACTTTGCTTTATTTGGTTAGGCTGACAGCCCGTCGTCACCATTCTGCATCTTACACAGAGCGTCTGACTTGAGATGGAAGTAGAGCAATACTCTCCTATCCATGTATATCACGCTTTTGAAAAGTGAGCGCCGGGTCGCGTCGCGTCGCCTTCCGGTGTAAACTGACAACAAGAAGCAATTTGAATATCGAACGAGTAATTTCAAGTGTTATTGTTAGGTAGCAAGGTATATAATATAGTTCGCTCTTTGAACTAGTGCGTTATCAATCTTCTTTTTTTATTTACTGCATCGAAGCTCTCATCTTTATTAACGATTTCCTGCTGTAGTGCCATAAAATAGCTTACTGCTTTATCTATGCATATCTAGATATGCTAATTGCAACTTTTAAGCATTAGTTGAACATTGAAGTATTTTATTGTTCATTAAAATTCGGCCATAAGTATTGTATTTCTCTGGGGGAAGCCACGGTCGGTAGGTCATTCCACGACCTAACCGTCCACCAATAAACGTTCATGGACAAAATAGATACCTGATACATACTTTCTTTCAAAGCTAATGTACCTAAAGAGATAATGAAAGGTCAATCTTTGGAAACCTCTGAATTCTTTGTGTAATACCCGAATGATTAACAGAGGAAATTCCTCGCTTCCTCATAACTTAGGAGTCTGGGCCCACACCAATAAGCAATCAGTTAACACTGGCGGTCCAGAGGGCAAAGATTATGCAATCGCACATAAAGAAGACACTGATGATACCAACCTTTATACCTACCATTATGTGAATGCCTACACTGTAATAAATTGGAAACATATAGGTCCACGTTCAATAATTTCAATAAAATTCAATCTTTATCATCCGATTTGTAATGGGTTCATTTTATATCTATAAATTATGTATATAGAAATAATTTTATTCAGTTTAAATATGACACGTATGTAACTAACGACACAGTGAATAGCTAAATTATATATTATAGGTACTTACTAATATATTATGTCCGCGTTTTCTACCATAATCTTAATCGCTTTTATGTATGTTATGCTTTCCTAGCGCTCAGTGATTGAATTGAGCATCCGCGGCCGAGGAGACCTAGTTACATGCAACATAGGCTAATAACTGTGTTCTCGGTCAAGTGTACCGTTTCTGTCTGTAAATATTCTTGACAAACATTATTAAGTACTCGTAATGAATGTGAGCGAAACGATTGTTGGTTTAAGGTGTTTGAGTTTGGCCGCGAGCGCGTTACATTTCTAATACTCTTTCATAATAGCGATCTAATTGTAATTACCTGAGCATTCACCTCTCAGCTTCAGTGGGAATTTGTGTTAGCTTAAATACTGAGTGTCAGCTAAAGATGGCATTAGCTATGAATGTACTATTTATAGTACTTAAAATATAATAGATAGGATCTTCCCATGATAAAAATGCAAATTATGAACGGTGAGGACTGCTTACAAACGCTGCCATCTTTTGGAAACATTACAATTTATACAGGTACCTAATACCTAATTATTTGATTTAACACATATAAATCATATACAATAATTATGCATTTGTAATTTGGGACAATCTCAATTACTAGATATTATGTACTATAAATAGTAGATATGCATATAGGATTGGGAATTAGTGTGAGCTTAATACTGGCTGTCATTTAACACTAACGCGTATTTTGTAATATTTGTAATATGAGAATATCCAATCTACTAGCATTATTTATAGTACATACATAATATATACATATATATATAGGATTTTGTCATATTATATCCTATCTATTGTACTTATATGTTACACATAAATATGAGTTTGTAATTTGATTATATAATTTATACATATAATAAATATCTACTACCTATATGTACATACCATATATTGTTATGGGCATTTGTGTCATCTGGCTGTCAATCCATGAGACTTCAGTTTTAAAATGGTAGGTACATATTTTTTTGGATTTTTTAATATAATATCTTT
The DNA here is from genome assembly GCA_029255725.1 of Scrobipalpa atriplicella. Lineage (NCBI taxonomy): Eukaryota > Metazoa > Arthropoda > Insecta > Lepidoptera > Gelechiidae > Scrobipalpa > Scrobipalpa atriplicella. The sequence goes on along the minus strand of JARACY010002404.1, from coordinate 4,681 downwards.
TTAGTTATTTAAAAAAAAAAATTGTTTTTAGACAGAGCTCGGATTTGCCTATGCCTATGAAAAAAAAAATTACAATCAATCAAGTTGTCACTTTTTTTTGTTCCTGGCAAGGTTCTTGGCAAAGGAAAAAGTTACACGCGGACGAACTTTGTGACTTACGACCTTTTTGAATGAATCATACGATATTTCAATAAATTATTTTCTCTGGAATGTGATAATCTATCCATAAATCAATTAAAAGTTTCAGGTTAAAATAGTGAAGTGTCATGGATTATGAATTAATTTTTTTATCATGGGATTATCCTGCATATCGTATATGATTCATTTGTGTCAAATCAAAACATCAACTTCACTTCGTGTATTTATACATATAGGTATAGGTACCTACCTACCATTTTAATGTCTCTAAAATATCGAACATGTAGTATTAGTCTAAGAGCATTTAGGAACAATTCACATGTCAATCAAGGACACGGATGAGGCAGGAAACTTTTCTGTCACACTTGTGCATACATCCTTGAACCACTGTTGTCCCACCCACTTTCTGGCTCATAGAGCTTTGTAGCTTGTTCAGATCAGATATCTGCTACACTGCTCGTTTTGGCCTAAGAGTTGTTTTGTTAGATAAAGTAGACAGGCGATGGATGGGTATTCTCGTTCGTGTCTCGATGAAGGGACAGCCGAAGCCAAGCAACTATGGATGTAAGACGATAGGCACGGATATGTGTCGCGAATATTTGTACAATTGGATCGGATACCTGTAGATCCGGATCCGGACGCAGGATGGAGCGGAAGCCGAGGTCTCAAGTTAGCGATGGTATATTATAGGTTTAGTTTGCATTACGCCTTTTGTCGAAAGTCTCCGGTTACAACAACGTCCTTTTTAAACCGTCGTCGGGAATTTTAGGCAAGCGGATGTATAATACGATATCTTGAACCTTTTTTATACGTTCATGGTAAAACCTATAATATACCATCGCTAACTTGAGACCTCGGCTTCCGCTCCATCCTGCGTCCGGATCCGGATCTACAGGTATCCGATCCAATTGTACAAATATTCGCGACACATATCCGTGCCTATCGTCTTACATCCATAGTTGCTTGGCTTCGGCTGTCCCTTCATCGAGACACGAACGAGAATACCCATCCATCGCCTGTCTACTTTATCTAACAAAACAACTCTTAGGCCAAAACGAGCAGTGTAGCAGATATCTGATCTGAACAAGCTACAAAGCTCTATGAGCCAGAAAGTGGGTGGGACAACAGTGGTTCAAGGATGTATGCACAAGTGTGACAGAAAAAGTTTCCTGCCTCATCCGTGTCCTTGATTGACATGTGAATTGTTCCTAAATGCTCTTAGACTAATACTACATGTTCGATATTTTAGAGACATTAAAATGGTAGGTAGGTACCTATACCTATATGTATAAATACACGAAGTGAAGTTGATGTTTTGATTTGACACAAATGAATCATATACGATATGCAGGATAATCCCATGATAAAAAAATTAATTCATAATCCATGACACTTCACTATTTTAACCTGAAACTTTTAATTGATTTATGGATAGATTATCACATTCCAGAGAAAATAATTTATTGAAATATCGTATGATTCATTCAAAAAGGTCGTAAGTCACAAAGTTCGTCCGCGTGTAACTTTTTCCTTTGCCAAGAACCTTGCCAGGAACAAAAAAAAGTGACAACTTGATTGATTGTAATTTTTTTTTTCATAGGCATAGGCAAATCCGAGCTCTGTCTAAAAACAATTTTTTTTTTAAATAACTAAAAAGATATTATATTAAAAAATCCAAAAAAATATGTACCTACCATTTTAAAACTGAAGTCTCATGGATTGACAGCCAGATGACACAAATGCCCATAACAATATATGGTATGTACATATAGGTAGTAGATATTTATTATATGTATAAATTATATAATCAAATTACAAACTCATATTTATGTGTAACATATAAGTACAATAGATAGGATATAATATGACAAAATCCTATATATATATGTATATATTATGTATGTACTATAAATAATGCTAGTAGATTGGATATTCTCATATTACAAATATTACAAAATACGCGTTAGTGTTAAATGACAGCCAGTATTAAGCTCACACTAATTCCCAATCCTATATGCATATCTACTATTTATAGTACATAATATCTAGTAATTGAGATTGTCCCAAATTACAAATGCATAATTATTGTATATGATTTATATGTGTTAAATCAAATAATTAGGTATTAGGTACCTGTATAAATTGTAATGTTTCCAAAAGATGGCAGCGTTTGTAAGCAGTCCTCACCGTTCATAATTTGCATTTTTATCATGGGAAGATCCTATCTATTATATTTTAAGTACTATAAATAGTACATTCATAGCTAATGCCATCTTTAGCTGACACTCAGTATTTAAGCTAACACAAATTCCCACTGAAGCTGAGAGGTGAATGCTCAGGTAATTACAATTAGATCGCTATTATGAAAGAGTATTAGAAATGTAACGCGCTCGCGGCCAAACTCAAACACCTTAAACCAACAATCGTTTCGCTCACATTCATTACGAGTACTTAATAATGTTTGTCAAGAATATTTACAGACAGAAACGGTACACTTGACCGAGAACACAGTTATTAGCCTATGTTGCATGTAACTAGGTCTCCTCGGCGCGGATGCTCAATTCAATCACTGAGCGCTAGGAAAGCATAACATACATAAAAGCGATTAAGATTATGGTAGAAAACGCGGACATAATATATTAGTAAGTACCTATAATATATAATTTAGCTATTCACTGTGTCGTTAGTTACATACGTGTCATATTTAAACTGAATAAAATTATTTCTATATACATAATTTATAGATATAAAATGAACCCATTACAAATCGGATGATAAAGATTGAATTTTATTGAAATTATTGAACGTGGACCTATATGTTTCCAATTTATTACAGTGTAGGCATTCACATAATGGTAGGTATAAAGGTTGGTATCATCAGTGTCTTCTTTATGTGCGATTGCATAATCTTTGCCCTCTGGACCGCCAGTGTTAACTGATTGCTTATTGGTGTGGGCCCAGACTCCTAAGTTATGAGGAAGCGAGGAATTTCCTCTGTTAATCATTCGGGTATTACACAAAGAATTCAGAGGTTTCCAAAGATTGACCTTTCATTATCTCTTTAGGTACATTAGCTTTGAAAGAAAGTATGTATCAGGTATCTATTTTGTCCATGAACGTTTATTGGTGGACGGTTAGGTCGTGGAATGACCTACCGACCGTGGCTTCCCCCAGAGAAATACAATACTTATGGCCGAATTTTAATGAACAATAAAATACTTCAATGTTCAACTAATGCTTAAAAGTTGCAATTAGCATATCTAGATATGCATAGATAAAGCAGTAAGCTATTTTATGGCACTACAGCAGGAAATCGTTAATAAAGATGAGAGCTTCGATGCAGTAAATAAAAAAAGAAGATTGATAACGCACTAGTTCAAAGAGCGAACTATATTATATACCTTGCTACCTAACAATAACACTTGAAATTACTCGTTCGATATTCAAATTGCTTCTTGTTGTCAGTTTACACCGGAAGGCGACGCGACGCGACCCGGCGCTCACTTTTCAAAAGCGTGATATACATGGATAGGAGAGTATTGCTCTACTTCCATCTCAAGTCAGACGCTCTGTGTAAGATGCAGAATGGTGACGACGGGCTGTCAGCCTAACCAAATAAAGCAAAGTTGCATCGCACTGAACTGACTGATACTTGACTTTACTATCCCTGGGAATGGTTCATACTCATAATGAAAAGCTTATGTATTACTTACATATATCAAACTTAATTCTTAAGTACTAGGTGAGCATAGAACACCAGGCAACTAGCAAGCTGTTACGCTGATCATTGCATAAAGCGCCCCCAGCACCAGAGCAGTAAAAATAGATGATTGATAACGCGGTAAAGTCGCGTGGTACAGAGGACGAACACGATAGATTTGTATGGACAGGCCTACATGAACTAGTATCTAGATGTTACGCTGAGCATTGCATAAAACAACCCCAGTAATGGAGCTGTAAAAACAGATGATTGATAACGCGGTAGAGCAATATAGTGGTGGAAGAAGACAACCATGTTATATTTGAGTGGATAAGCTGTTATAGAAAAGCCGATTTAAATTTATCATTCATGGTTAGATTCATTATCCATTTGGTATAAATAACCTACATAGTTCCTTTTATAACGCAGGTATTTTAACATACCATGATTATGTGCTCTTTGATTCTGGTGTCAAAGGACCTACCTGTTTGACCTATGTATGTTTTGTTGCTGTCACCACATTGCATTCATATACCATAGCATTGACAAATTGCCAGACCGTGAAATGATAAACTAAAATTTGACATCATTAAAATATGGCTGCATTTCTCACAGGACATGAGCACGAGGTCCCCGTGGTAGTTTATTTTTCCCAGAGCGACGATGATGATGATGAATGATGATGATGATGATGACTCATGACGATGATGACTTTGATGATGTTAACCGTACTAAATGAGTAGCTGTGTGCTATATTAGCATGTCCACATGTTTCCAACGTGAACGGGGGGCAGCCAGGCAAACCCAACCGGTCGCACATCGGTGCCCGTCCAATTATCATAT